>PVLD010009825.1:0-74499 GCA_004027595.1 Dinomys branickii | reverse complement strand
TTTCCCACGTCTCGCCCCGGCAGCCTGGTCCGCCCTACCACATCTCCCCCGGCATCTCAGAGAAATACGCCCAGTTTAAACTTCCCAGCCGAGGTTCCGGCATTCACGCTCACCAAGTCTGTCTCGAGCTGGTGGTGTTTATTAAGGAGGTTCGCTCCCTTGCTGCTCACCCGGTCGCCATCTTCCCCGGATCTCGACATTTCATTTTCAAAGCTACTTTTTTCAGAAGTTTTGCTTCATCTCAAGCGAAGGAAATTTTAAATTTCATGATCTTATTGATTAAATATTTACCTCTGAGGGTATATCACATTTTCTTTTTTTAGAAGGAGAATTACAATTACCTTCACAGTTTAGATGATGAGCATAATAATATAGGTGAAATACCTGGTTTACTCCTATAGTTCATAAAAGACAAATCTAGACTAATTAATAAGTTGAGTTAAATGATAATTAAAAGGACAATACAAATTTCAAAGTGAAGTTCAATTGAATTCTATTGACTTATTGAACATTAAAAGATATACTGTTCACATATCTATAACATCAGAATGCTTAAAAATAAATATTTCTTTAAATAGTTCTGTAAAAGCATAATTTCATAATATCACTTACGAAAATCTAGTAAGAACTGGAATTATTCTTGAAAAATGTGATGTCATTAAACTTATACAAATAATGAAATAAATCAGATTAGATTAACCTATGACAAGCATTCTAAAGTAGAAAACATGCTCAGTTACTTGTAAGATGTTCAGAACCAGTATTAGTAGTCAATCCTCTGAAAAACAAGAGTACTTGTAATAAAACTTTAAAGTATAAATTGAATGAAAGTAAGCCTTTCATACTGTTTGAGAAAATGGACTGTATTTTCAAGGAATAAAAGGGGTCTATGGTTAATCATATATTTATTTTTCACATTTTATCACCAACCTGACCTGGAGTAAACATATAACCTGTCTTTTCCAATGAACTTGTCTCATATGAAGTCTTTAAAATTTTACTTTTCAATTCAATTTCTAGCAACAAATAAAATACAGAAGTACCATATGGCCAAACATATTATAATGGTTGAATTTATATATATAATATTTAGTGGTAAAATTATGTCTAGATAAAATAATTCATATTATTTAACATCTTACTAACATTTTCAAATGTAGCTGTATAATCCTAGAAAGACTCGAAGTCCTACATGAACATTTGCTGTGACCTGATGTGCTATTGTCAGTGGTCAGAGAACACTTCTCCTCTGCAGAAACCCCTTTCAATTGGCCAGCAAGAAAAGATTGTTGTGAAATGATGGCCATCAGGGTTGTGTCTTGATGTCACTTGTCTAATTAGAAAAATCTAAAGAAAATCTTTTAAAAAATAAATTATTTCTAGTTTCACATTTCCCTCTCATGCAACATGAAACAGTTTGCACTTGCATATTAAATATTTCACTCATCCTTTATAAATACAGTTTCATTTGTAACATTTATTCAGCAAAATCACCATGGACAGTTTAGAAAACCACCTGTGTATTTCATAATTAAATCTGTTTAAATATGGAATTAGTTATCCAAGCTTGACAAATTCTCATTAACACTTACAGAAATATGAGGTGCTGCATGCCATAAAAACAGAAATGAAGGAATCAAAACAATTTTAGAGTTGGTTATTTCTCCAAGGACTACATTCCTTATTTTTCTAAATATTTTACATAATTACCATGATTATAATAATACTTTGTGTGTTTAGAATATTAGGTATAAGTATTTCTATGTGGTGGCCAGTATCTTTGAGAAGAATGACCTGGGAAAATATTTTCTTGCTTTCAGACTGCTCTAATTTAATGATCCAATTCTTCAAGTGAGTTGATAAATCCTCTGACAATTTACCACTGTCAATGTGTAGTATAGGATTTCAGCAAACCAGAAAACATGCATTTATGCATTTTGGGAGGACTTACAACTCTTAAGATGGATTTGTTTATTGCAAGTTTTACAGTAGGAAGCATAAAGAAATTCTAGAAGTGAAGTGGAATGAAAATGGAATCTATGGGGCAAGCTTAACTAATTCAGCCCTAAAGCAGATTTAATTAGTCAATTATCTAATAAACATCAGAATCCGTAACAGTGCACATATGAGTGTGTTGAATAAATGTTGCAAATTGCCTATACTCATAATGAATGATTGAAGCAACATTAAAGATATGTAAATGCGAAGTCATTTCATTAAAACTTTGAGAAGAAACAAGGTAATTAAAAAAGAACTGTGTAGTGATATTAGACTTCTTGTCATTTGAAATGTGATAATGATATTTTCCCCAAGAAGATCATTGTAGTTCAAGTTCATTTAGCAGCCAAGCTGCAGTGTAACTGGCTCTACCTTCTCTCCTGAATTTGGTATAAACTGCCAGGAATAATGTCAGAGTATTGAGAGGCTGTATTGTTCATCTCATCTACTAGATTTTGAAAGAGAAGTTTGACAGAGGGCCTATACTTTATAGTAAATGACATTAGGGCTACTTAAGTTTTCAGAGCCTGTTTTTATTTCTGTAACAAAATGTGTTGAAATGTACTAGAGAACCGCTGTGATTTGCGTAACGAAGCTCAGTTTCTGTGTCCACTTAAGGTTTGCTTACACTTTGTTTGAAGGTTGGAAGACAGAACCTGAAAATCTCATGTACATTGAGCCTGTCACATCCTCCAATCCCATTAGCTGCATCTTGTCTCATTTAGTAGCCTCGTCTTTTGAAGGATGAGATTCCATTTCATAGTTTTTATTCTGAAGCAAGTATTACTTGTCCCAACCTCTGGAAGTGTAGATTAAGGAGCAGGAGCACGCGTGTCTTCCGTGGATCTGCCTATCCAGCTACATCTCAGTTGTATTATTATGGGTTTTTGGGGGGGTGTTAAATAAGGGAAGGTTAAGGCAGAGAATCAAATATACAATTACAACTTTCAATATGGCAGCTTCTACCATATGGCAACTTTTAATATGCCAACTTTTGCCATAGTAGGAAAACTACTAAAAATTCTTAGGGTTCCAAGTTGTAGTTTTACTCAAATCAGTGGAGTTAAGCTGCTTTTGTTTTATTATCAGTAAAGTGCAAGTGACATCAGACTGAGAGGTAAAAATAGTTGGAAACTTTATCTCATTGTGTTCTACTTCCTCAACTTTTTTATTTCTCATTTCTTTAGAAGTCAGAATATCCTTAATTTCCAGAGATTTTTGTGAAAACTAATCTAATGAAATTGGTTGTTAAGACACTTTAAAATTAAGCCATGTTGTATACATATTCATCATCTTCCCTATCAAGGCAGAGAGTAATTTAGTATACAATTCTCTGTTCTCCCTTCTTTTTCTTTAAAAGAAAGGGCTGTATTTTGTCTTTATATCCTGCATAGCATGATTTTCAGGGGCCAAACCTAATCATATTATCAAGCTATTACACTGTATTGTGATTTACTCCGCTTTTGCATGATGTCTGCCACAAAAATGGTTGAGATTCAAGTGTGTCATGTTTTGTTTGGTTATAGCTTAAAAAAGGAAAAAAGAGGATTTCACATGGAATACTATGTTCTGTGATGTATTGAACATGTTGAAAACTAGATATCCAGGAAAGATGGTGGGAATAGAAGCTTTAGTGTTTTTCAACTAATCCCATCTTATAAATACTTACTCTAAAGCCACCATTGTGAGATTACTGATGGTTGAGTTGGAGCAAGATTTATAATACTCTATTACATAGTGTGCCCACTAGATAGATACGACATGGAAATCACTTCAAGATGGACATGAAAATAAAATGTAGAACATAATTCTGTAATTAGTTTTGAATACTTATTAACTTATTTTAACATGAATTATTTAATCCTAAACTTATGAAATTTAGTGTCTAATAATGTCTGTGTTTAATTCATCAGAGTAGCAAATTTCTCTAATTGGAACAGCTGAATCCTAGGAGGAACGAGGAAGCCCTAGCACAGAGACAAAGATTCTCTTTATTTGACACAACTGTGACACCTCACTGAAAAATTATGCACAATTTATCATTACAAAATTAAGAATAAAGTAAAATTTTCTCTACCTCATACAAGAAAATTCTTTACCACATTATTAAAAGTCTAGTACGGTTACTCTTCCTGTGGGCTGCAAAGGTCAAAAGGCTGCAGAGAAAAAAAAATTGAAGTCTAGTCATGTTGAATCTGGTATGCATCTCCCAGCCTCATGGATGTAAGGATGGACCCAACCCAGTCTGAGTCTCATTATACAGTTTAGGCTGACCATGAACTCACTGGAACCCAGGCTGGCCTCAAAGTCATGGTGATCCTCTTGCTTCCGATGATTTTCAATAAATATTGGCAGAGGAGCACCAAGATGGTGGAGTGATGAAAAGCAGAGAAAGTCTTTCTGAGAGTTGCATCCAGTTGCTGCAATATAGCACAGTGTGAAAGATAAGAAGGGAAGTGGATCTCCTAGACCCGGGAAGGATCTGAAATGAGAACTGAAGCCTACGGAGAGAGTGAAGAGAGAAACTTC
The DNA here is from genome assembly GCA_004027595.1 of Dinomys branickii. Taxonomy (NCBI): domain Eukaryota; kingdom Metazoa; phylum Chordata; class Mammalia; order Rodentia; family Dinomyidae; genus Dinomys; species Dinomys branickii. The sequence goes on along the minus strand of PVLD010009825.1, from coordinate 69,972 downwards.
AATGAAGATGAAGGAAGTATCCAGCGGAACCTTCTCCCTGAGCCAGGACTCACCGCAAGAGAGGAGCAGTTCAAACCTTTGGACCCACGGTGACTGCTGGTGACCACAGAGGCCTCCATGGAAAGATGCAGCAGTGGAGGGAAACAGTGGAAGTGAAGGACTGCGCTAGCTAGGGGAGAGTGCTGAGGCCTCAGTCATCCTGGGGGAGAGAGTGGCTGGAGAGGGGCCAGCTGGGCTCAGAACTCAGAGTGCCTGCTGGGTCCATCTATCAGCTCTCAGCCGGGTTCAAGACCACTTCAGAAGATGCCCTGACTGCTACTGGCCGATTGGGGCTGGTCTTGGCCCCACACCTAGGATATAGACTGAACTTCAGGAGAAAAAAAGGAGCAGGCTCGCTGAAATTATCTACTACCCTGTCATAAAGCTACTCCTGGTTTGCTGGGACAAATCAACATAGATCGGGACTCTGTCTCCACACATTGTCTACTGGTGACAGCAGAGACAAATCCGGAAGTGGGCTCTTTGTTTTTTTTTTTTTTTTCTTTTTCTTCTCTTTGTCTCTGTTTTGTGTTGTGGTGATGGTGATTTGGTTTTTGTTTCTTGAGGATTTTTCTCCACTTGTTTATCTTGTTCTTATGAGTGTGTGTTTTCTAGCCTCTTTATAGTTGCTGTTCTGTTCCATTTTCCTTTTATCTCTTCTTTCTCTCTTCCCCTCCAGTCTTCCGGACCAGCTTTGCAAAGTTAGTATGATCCCACTTTGTCCTCCAGCCTTACTTCGAATCTCTTCCTGTTCTAGTTCTCTCTTTTCTCCTGAACTCCTTTTAAATCATAACCCCTGAGTATGAAATTGACATATTATGACCTATAAAATGCATATAATTGTTTGATCTGCTTTAGATTTTGCTGTATAACCTCAAATCTAGTTCCTATAGTAAAAAGTGGAAAATCAATGCTTACTTCAGTTTCTCACTTTCTAAGCAGTGTTTGTTGCTATTGTTATTGCTGATTGAATCACTTTAGCCAGATATGACGTAGTTGTTCTGATTAGCTATTCTTCCTGGTATTCTGAGACTGAGCATGGCTAACAATCACAGAAAATACTGCAGCAGGGTGCAGAAAAACCAGGGATGGGGTCAAGCACACAGCAACCTCTTTTCTCCAACAATCTGAAGAGGAAGGATCTTGCAACAGATTCAAAACCCCACATCCAGCTACACCTAGAAGACACGTCAGAGAAGGAATCATTTCTTAAGGATTCTAAATACTAGCAGGCAAGCAACTCACCACAGGCAAGTTTTCAAGCATCAACCAAGGAATTCAACTAAAAAAAGGAAAAGGAAAGAAAATGAGAAGACTCTTAAGCAAGATGCAACCCCAGATATCCAGTTCATCAAAGGCAAACCCAGGGGGCAATAAGATGGTACAATCTGAAAGACCCCCACATAGTCTCTCTGAAATGGTACAACAAAGAAATTGAATGGGGCTCTAGAAAAAACTCAAATCAAAAATAATTTTTTCAGATAGCTGCAGAGATGGTGTCCACAATGAAAACAATGCTTACTAACTCTACAGCCTGGCATATCATAGTCAAGATTCCAGAAATGTAACACAAAAATAGAACATTAATAGTGCTTAGAGAAAAAGAAACAAATCACCCATAATGGAAAGCCGATCAGAATCACAGCTGACTTCTCAACACAGACCCTCAAGTCAAGAAGAGCTTGGAGTGAAATATTTCAATCTCTAAAGTAAAGCAACCTCCAACCCAAGTTGATGTACCCCACAAAAATATCTTTCAAAACTGTTGGAGAAAGAAGATACTTCCATGGCAAAAAATTCTTGAGGAAATTTCTGACCAACAAACCAGTACTGCATAATGTTTTGATCGACATTCTAGAAAGATAACAAGGACTACAACTCCATGCACTCCAGCAGAGGGAATCCCCTAGGCAAGGCAAAAAATTACACAGATGGAAGGGATGGGGGCCCAACAATAGGAAAATACCACAGGATAAGTCAATACATATCACTTAAAACCATCAATATTAATGGTCTCAATTGTCTAATCAAAAGAAACAGATTGGCAGAATGGGATAAGAAATAAGATCCAACAATAGGCTACATACAAGAAGCACTTTTAATTAAAAAAGAAATTCATAAATTGAAAGTCAAAGGATGGCAAACAATACTTCATGCAACAGGAACCTAGAAAAAGGCAGGGTAGCTATTCTATTTTCATACAAAATGAATGTGAAGTGAAGACTAATTAAAAGAGATTAAGAAGGCCACTATATCCTTATAAAAGGAACAATTCAAGAGGAAGAGATATAATCATAAATATATATCCAACAAATACCAGTGTACCCAACTATATAAAGCAAATATTAATGGACATAAAATTAGAATAGACACTAATACAATTGTATGGGGGTTTCAATACACCACTGTCACAGGAAGACAGATCAACTAGAAAAAATCATCAATGAAATATTAGAACTTAACCAAACTTTTCAACAACTGGACTTAGTAGATGTCTACAGAGTGTTCCACCCCCACAACATCAGAATACACATTCTACTCAGCTACACAAGGGAAATTCTTCAAAATATACCACATACTAACTCACAAAACATGCTTCAGTAAATGCTAGCTCACAGAACATGCTTAAGTAAATCAATAAATATAACACCCCATAGCAACAGAGCAAAGCACAAAGCCATATAATCATCTCAATAGATGCAGAAAATTTCTTGATTAAGTCCAGCACTCATTCATGATCAAAACCATACAGAAAATTGGAATATGTTGTTTTTATTTCAATCTGATAAAAACCATCTATGACATACCAACAACTAACATCATATTAAAGGGACAAAAACTAAAGGCCTTCATTCTAAAATGAAGAAGAAAAAAAAAACAAGGATGACCATTGTTTCCACTCTTACTCAAAATAGTCCTGGAAACTATATGCAGAGCAACCAAACAGGAGAAAGGAATAAAAAAATGATAGAAAAGAAAAAAGTTAAATTGTCATTATTTGTGGATGTCATGATATGCTGCATAGAAGACTCCCAAAATTCCAATAAGAGATGGCTAGATTTAATAAGCAAATTCAGGAGTGTAGCTGAATTCAGGATACAAAGTCAACACTCAAAAGTCAATAAACTGTCTGTATAGGAGTCAAAAACTCACTGAAATTAATGAAATGATATCTTTCAAAAAAGCATCTGAAAAAAGAAATACCTAGGAATCAATCTAATAAAGGACATAACAGACTTCTGCATTGAAAACTACAAAATTCTGAAAAAGCAGCTTGAAGAGAATATCAGAAAATAGAAAGCTATCCTTTGTTCTTGGGTAGGAAGTATTGATATAGTAAAACTGGACATACTTCAAAAACTGTTATAGAGATTTAATGCAATTCCAATCAACATTCAAATAGCATATCTCACAAAATTAGAGAAATCAATCCTAAATTTAATTTGGAACCTGAAGAAGCTTAGAATATAAAGGCAACTCTGGGCAACAAAGGTAAGGCAGGAGGCATCACAATCCCTGGCTTGAAATTGTAGTATGGAGTCACTGTAACAAAAGCAGCATGATGGGGGCTGGGGGTATAGCTCAGTGGCATAAGCGCGCCTGGCAAGCGCAAGGTCCTGAGTTCGATCCCTGGTACCGGAAAAAAAAAAAAAAAGCAGCATGACACTGGCAAGTAAACAGACTGAGAGATCAGTGGAACAGATTAGAAGATGCAGAAAGAACTCCAGATATACTTAGGCAGCTTATCTTTGACAAAAGTACCCAACACATTCACTGGAAGAAAAATAACCTCTATAATAAATGTGCAGGAAAAACTGTCTCTGCACTCGCTAAAGATTAAAATTGAACTCATATCTTTCACCATGTACTAAACTAAATTCAAAATGGATCAAAGATCTAAGTGTCAAAACAGAAACATTAAATCTGCTGGAAGATAGGATAGGTAAAACTCTTGAAAATATTGGTGGAGACAAAGCCTTTTAGACTAAAGCCCTGATCACACAGCAACTATCACAAAGAATCAACGACTGGGATCTCATCTTATTAAAAAGTTTTTGCACAGCAAGAGAAACTACCAATATGGTGAAGAGACAGTTTACATGGTGGGAAAAGTATTTGTCAGCTGTTCCTCAGACAAAGGATTATTACTGAGAACATATAAGGAATTTCAAATATAATCAGAGCTCCCAAATTTAAAAGACTCAATCCAAAAATGGGTATCTGAAATGAAAAACTCTTACCAGATGAAGAAATGCAAAGAACAAATAAATATAAGAAAAAAGGTTCAACATCACTAGTTATTGTAAAGATGAAAATTAAAACAACACAGAGACTCCATCTCACTCTAGAAAGAGGGACTTTTATCAAGGAACAATCCAATAAGAAATGCTGGAGGGGTTGTGGGAAAAGGAAGAAAAATCTTCTCCACTTGGTGGAATTGTAGACTGGTGCAACTACCCTCGAACACTGTGGAGATTCCTCAGAATAACTAGGATTAGAGTTTCCATTTGATCCAGCTATTTCCTGCTGGGTATATTCACCGAAGAGTTAAAAACATCATACCATAGCAATATATGTGCACCCATGTTTATAGCAGCAAAATTTGTAATAGCTAGATCTTGGAAAAACCTAAATTCCCGTCAGTAGAGGAGTGGATTAAAAAAGATGTGATATTTGAGTACTACTCTGCCATAAAGAGGATAAAGTGGAGACTTTTATAGGTAAACCAATTCAGCTCAAGACCATAATCATTAGTGAAATAAGTCAGATGCACGTGTATAAACATTGTATTGTCTCCCTAGTCTGAGAAACTGAAAGAGTAGATAAGATCCAAAATGTACAATAGTTATTGTGGAATGGAAAGGAATTATTTAAAAAGAAAGGAAAAAATGGGATGAGGGAAAGGAAAAAAGAAGGAAGTGAAAAGCAAAAATAAAAGAGTATATATATTACATATACATATATATGATAGTCATATGACTAGTTTCTCTTAATTCATTGAAAAGAAAGACGTGCTAATGCTTGGACAATTAAATGTCTGTAAATGCCTGTATGTTGTACTCTGAGTAACTAATTCAAAGATAACAATACACAGTGTATTAAGTTTTTTACTCTCCTATTATCTTAGTTTGGAATTTTGTTCCTTTCCCCTTTAAAATAAAATTTTTTTAAATGGTAAAAATCTATACCAAGGAGAATTTCATTTGTATTGTTTTATGGCTACAACCAAGAATTAAAATACCTTCACACACTGTACAATATTTAAAATGTTTACCACTATATATATATACATATAAAATTTACAAACTCATATTCATATCTTTATTATAATTACTAGTTTTGGTAAATAAAAATTGAAAATAAAATTTATAGATATTTTCCATATTTTCTTGGTACTAACAAATTAATTCTCAATACAATTATTTTTGTTTTATTTTGTTTACCAAGAAGTCATTTATTCTTTTTTATAGGACTGAGTACAAGTTATGGTAACTTTGTAGAATAAAACTCACATAATAGAAATATTCCATTCCCTGTTCATCTAAGAAGAATGATCTATCCAAATATAGACTATTACCAACAACTATGTTTCCCCCTGAATATTTCTTTTACTTTAAAACCTACTCCTATTGCCTAAATTAAGGTAAGACTTTTTCCACATTGATGAGATTTGATTGAGGTTCCAGCTCTAAAAATCTGAAACCACAGAAAGAAAGACAATTTAGGAAACTACATACAATGCTATTATTTAAAACAAGAGTAGTTTAAACTTTTAAAACAACAATCACTCTAAGTTTAAGACAGAAAAATGATGAAATAAATAAAATGTAATAAACATAAAAAGTGTTCTCAACATCATTGATACTTGTAATAATTACATACATGGATGGATGCCTGATTGGTAGGCATCACATGCAACATTCTGGATATAAATAATGTATCATTTTCAGCATTTGTGTGTATATGTATACACACATACACACATATATAGGATATATATATATATATATGTAAGTCTATATATATACAAGCCTATATATATGTATATGTATGTGTGTGTGTGTGTGTGTGTGTGTGTGTGTGTATAGGCTTATCTGCTGTTTTTTCTCCCATTATTCAATAACCTTCACTTTACAGATTCATTGTAAATGAAATTTTAACATTAGGAAGATCATGCCATAAAAATATATTATAGTACAATTAATTTAATTAATTCTGTTGTCATAGATGATTTTTCAGTATTAGAAAACACTACATTTAAAAAGCTTCCATGCCAAATCTTTTTAATTACTTTATATTTTAAAATTTTTGACTTCTAGCACATGTGTGTAATACACTAATACACAACAATCCTATTCCTTGCTGGAGATGGGTACACGCACATAACGCATGTCCATTCCCCTTTACCTCCCCTTTTCCCCACCTCTCTCCCCGACTACTCAGTCCTTGATCATCTTTTTTCTACATATTTGTGGTATGAGAAATTCTGAGTATAAATAAAGCACAAAGTTAAAGATAGATGATAGGAAATAGGGACCCAGATCATTTTCTTTTTTTTTTTCTTTTTTTTTTTTTTTTGCGGTACTGGGGATCGAACTCAGGACCCTGCGCTTGCTAGGCAAGCGCTTATTCCACTGAGCTATATCCTCAGCCCACCCAGATCATTTTCAAAGGGGAAGAGGATCAAGAAAAAGAAACTGGGATGTGTTTTATCTGCACACCAGCTCCACACAAGGAACCCTCTGCTAAATCTTGGCATTCGTCTTTAACTCCTTGCTTAGAGGGATTCCAGTATGTGGAATGTCTATATCTCACACACACACCACACAGGGCATGGTTCTCTTATGTAAGAAACTCAAATCATATATTGAAAGCAAAATAAAATATTGGTGATAGTAAGTCAGGAGGTACATCCTTCTCAAATAAGAAGGGAATGAAAAGATCGAGTGAGGGAGAGGAAGAGGAGGGAAAGGGAATGAAAAAAGGAACTAATTATGTGCTGTGTGCATGGACCGACTGCACACAAAGGATGTAAAAATATGTGCTCCAACATGTGCTAATAAAATTTTTAAGTACCACAAAAAGAATTTAAACAAAATAAACATAAACATAGGCAAAGTTAAACATAAGCATAGGCAAATAGTTAGAACAAGGATTCACTGCAGTAGATAAATGGATACAGATGTAAGAAAATATGTTTACCATGAAGCAGAAGGATCATGCAGCTAGAATCCCCAGGTTTTCACTCGTTGATAACTTTTTAAAAGAGCCTTCTTCTGATTTCCTCGACCTCCCATTTCCCTGTGTTCCCATTTTCTGTTAGATGCTTAGGCTTCGCTGTGACGGCTTCTCTGGCTGCCTCACTTCTGTCAGTCTGCATCTGTCTGTTTCCTGATATAATTTCCCAGGTGTGGTCACATTTTTCCACTTTTAGAGCTGTCTAATTCAGTTCAATGCAGGACACTGACAATACTATCTATTTAGTGGAAAGTGAATAAATTGGTAAAAGATCTTTGCATATTCAGTGAAAGAGCTGAGGTTGATACCCAGTTCCTGTCCCATGGTTACTTGAGCCCATCTTTACACAGCAAAGTGAACGTATAAGGAAAATTCTCACACACTACCATAGGCACATTTACAAGTAAGCAACAGAACTGTTCACGTGCTCTCTCAAAAGGTCTTGGCCTTAGTAGAAAGAACCAGTTTATAACTATACATTTAATGCATACTCTGAATATGGTGTACTAGATTAACCTCTGTGTTTACTTTCATGTCATTAAGAATGCACTATAATAATCATGTTGAGCAATGTTACAGTATTATAAATAATGTATATAAAGAGAATTATACAGTGCTCACTTTGCTTGTATGGTGCTCATTTATATATGACTACCAGGAATAATTCTAGAAAATAGTAAAATTGACAGACTTGGAAGTCATCCAAAGAAATAAAGCCCCTCTCAGAATGTTAAATCAGCTCATTAATGACCTTACATAGCCAGAATCTAAATTTTATCCCCTGGGCCAACCTGAAATTTGTTTTTAAGAATCAACATCTTTTTATAATTATAACCTCATCCAAACTTGCATGAAAGTCCAATGATGCTTCTCCCTTATTCTTTTGAGAAATTAGTGAGGAAATATCACAAAGGCTTATTGGAAAACTGAAAACAATGTTCATATTAAAATGGATGACATTTAAGGTAATTGATCTTTTATTATGTATACATGATTATATAAATATATTTAAATATATCTGAAAGACATATATGTATACTTTTGGTTAGCATAAATATCTGCTGGAAGAACTAATTTCTTCCAATATTTTTGAATCAAGATTTATTGATTGATTAATTGATTGACTTTTGGAATTGGGATTCAAACTTAGGATCTTGCACTTACCAATGAGCTATATCTCCAGCCCTTGAATCAGGATTTAAACAAAGTTGAATTTTAGATTTTTTTTTATTTTAAAAATATTTCTTCAATAACTAAGTATGGCAAAGAGGTTGCAATAAAATTTGTATATGGTATCTGAATGTTAAAGCAAGTAATTTGCTTAGATATACAAACTTTTCACTCTACACAAATTTTATCAATGCCTGACAGCCGTGTTCTAGTTTTGGACTGGTAATTTCTCATTTCACTACTATAATATGATAGCCTAGCTCCATTCCATGACTTTAATTTATTTGATCCACAGTAGATTGCTTTAAAGATGAAATAATACCCCCATCACTAGGCCACCTCCAGTCCCCAAAAGATTGTGGTGAGGAAGGTCTTACTGCTGGTCATTGTAATTGTCACTTAGAAACAGGGAAGACATTCCTTAGATAGTGATTGCCCCTCAACTCTCACTACTGCACTCACTTTATGGTAGCTGCTTAATTTGTAAATGTTGTATTTTGCCATCTTTATTATATACTGTCATAAGCATCATTTTCTTCTCCTCAAAATTGATCAAACATTTAAATGTGTTTCTCCTATATGTTTCCATGTCAATCAACAGACATTTCAGCTATTTCTCCCCAAAAGAAAGGAAACTATCACTTATCGATGGACTGGAATGATGATGAGAATGACACTGATGCATATTTTACTAAATATCCTATTAATAAACTCTACTTAATAATAGAAACTCTACTTAATTAATAATCTTCATACTAATGCTGCACTTCGCACATCTATTAAAGAAGAGGTTAAGTCATCTTGACCAAGGATATAAACTGCAGAGTGATAAAGCTACAATTTAAATATATATCTAACTTATTTCAAAACTTTTGCTCTTCTCTCCCAGTGGAAAGGTGATCTGGGAAGGGATCCTCAAAGAACCACAAGCGTGTGAATGCAGGGAAGTTGAATGAGTACAAGGCATAAACTGAAATGAGTTTGGTGCACAGCTATCATGTTCGCTTAAAATAGTTGATGAAGACAATTGATATGAATAGCAAGTAAAAAATCTTTACTTTAGGAAAGTTATCTATTCATAACTATGTATTTTTGAGTTGTGTTGCATTGGGAGGAAAAAGTGACATCACAAACATGTAAACACTTCTTCACACAAGCTTACAAACACATACTGAAAAAAAACAAACACAGAGGAGGACACTTTCAGCCAACACAAACTGCTCCCTGAAGACAGTCTGAGTCTATAAAGGGACTGAGAATAAAGATGCTGACAGCATAAAATGTAGCTCAAGATCTCAGGCTCCATTAACTTGATATACCTCTTAATTTAAATACAAGTAACTAATAATGAACCTCTGGGCACAGGAAACCATAAAACAGGAACGTGGGCATTCTCATGGCTGTCTTAAAAATATCTACATTTTTATTTAAAAGTTTTGTCTTCTCAGGTTTTTCTTTAATGCCAAGGAATGGTTTTTATGATAAGGTTTTTATTTTGTCATTTTTGAAATGACTTCTTGAGTCATATAACAACTCACTGTGGCAGTTTAAATTACAGATGTAAACCAGAGGAATTCATGGCAACTCACTCAGTCTTTTAACAGCCATGTAATGAGCATCATGAGTATTATGCAGGGCTGTTTTTTGTGACCCATAAAGATGAATCATGAGGCAGCTGCTGATCACAAGTGGGGAACAAGGCAGCAGGAAAGGCAGTATATAAATAGTACACTACCGACAAGTTTTATAAAGTAAATTTAAAAGTGAGATTGAAGGGCCGAGGATATACCTCAATGCACAGCACCAGCCTGGCGAGTATAAGGTTCTGAGTTCAATTCCTGGTACCAAAAAAGAAAACAAGAGTTTGAAAATTTCAGTGACTAAGAGACTAAGATATCACTTAATTTTGGACTATCAGGGAAGACTTGATGAGACCAGTAGAGAAAGTAATGTTTGTGGACAAGAGAGCTCTAGTACTAGAATTCAGGACTAATTTTCATTCTGTGTTTGATGTATTAACCCTACATATATGCCTGGAACTTCTCAATTGTAATGGGATATTTAAAACTTTTATTTCATGTAACGATTGTAAATAAATATATAAAACGCAAAAAGAAATCCACTTGGATTTAGAAAAAAAAATCAAGTCATAGGAGAAAATATTGATTGTAGAATAGGCAAATATTTCTTAAATAATCCACAGAGATTAACTTAATCTCTCCTTTGATCTCCATTAGAGGCACTAGGAAGATAATGAAAGATATTGACAGTAAGAGAAGATAAGAGGACACAATGTGTCTGAAAAATTACTTCTGTCTATATTTAAAAACTGGATGGAATTGAGTAAAGACTGAAAGATAGATTTATAAAAGTATCACCGTTTATTTTGCCAGAGAGAAATCCTATAACCTCCGTGAATAAATTGTATTTACCTTTGTTTCACCAGAGAAGTGCAAGCTATCACAACACTACAATTTTAGGAGAAGCCCTGAAGAGGAAAAATAAAATGCTAAATGCTAAATAGTCTGGAGGAACGCGAACTCTTATAACATTTTATTGAAAGTGTAAATTGGCAAAATCATTTAGTAAATATTTGACAGATTCTAATAAATGTAAGCATAAACTTTCTCTATGACCCAGCAGTTCCACTCTTAGGGATAAAATTGTATTAGTTCTCTATTGCTGCTATAACAAATTACCACAAACTCAGTGCCTTTAAACAACATCCATTTATTCTCTAACAGTTCTTTAGGTCAAGAAATTATGGATCTCATTCAGCTAAAATCAAGGTGGCTATTCTTTCTCTGGAGGCCATAGATTAAAATCCCTTTGTTCTAACTTCTAGAATGTCATTTCATTCCGGAGCTCATCAACTCCTTCCTCAAGCTGTAAAGACAGCAAAGCTAAATTACACTTACCCTTCCTGTCACCACTGTTCTTAACGCTCAAACACATACACAGAACATGGAAAGATTTTTTTTTTTTTTGCTTTTGTAGAACCTGATTATATTGAACCAGTCTGGCTCCGTTCGCTAAGTTCTCAGCTTAGCCACATCCGCTTCGCTCATGTAAGGTAGAATAGCACACTTTCGGGAGTTACAGCGCGGGTGCCCCTGGAGAACAAACAGTAAGCTGCCACATTATCCATCAGAAATGCATCACAGTGCTGCACGTTTAGGAAGAAAATAAACATTGTAACACGCATAAAAACTTGTGACCTGCATTGCAATGTAGGAAGCCCGTATGTAGCATGAATATATGAGAAAAGGGTTACAATGTATTAATTACTAGGAAAATCCACAATAAATTTAAATACAATCTTAGAAGATGTGAATTTAGAAAAGAAAATTCTAAATGGTAAAAAGGAATGCAAAATCTTCAAACCCTATTTATCTATTATCTATCTATCTATCTATCTATCTGTGTAATGCCAGTAAAGGAGATTTCTTTAAGTATGTTATTTAAGTATATCACATATAATTTTCATAAAATAAAAAGCAGCACCAGGTTAGTAGTTCTATTACCCTAGAAAGTCCTGCTATCCTGTTCTCTCCTAATAATACATTACTTCCTTCCCAAAGGTAACACCTGTCACAATTTCTACCATATTGATTATTTTTCCCACTTTTGACCTTTAAATGAGTGGCATTAGGTAGTACATTTCATTTTGAATCTAGCTTCATTTGCAGTATACTATATACTAACTCATCATGTGGTTATGCCGCGATGTGTTTTGTTTTGTTTGTTTTTTGGCGGCTCCAGGGATTGAACTCAGGACCTTGTGCTTGCCAGGCAGGCACTTATTCCACTGAGCTATATCTTCAGCCCATATATCATGATTTAATTACCGATTCTAACCTTCATGAGCATTTGTACTCTTGTCTTGGGAGGCTGTATTATGAACATCAGTACCATTGCTGCATGTTTCTTAACTCATCTGTAGATGTTTGCTATCTCTTGCTGTATAATAAATTATACCAAAGTTAGCACCATAGAACTATAAGAAAGTTTTAGTCCCACACAAGTTCTGAAGTTCACAGAATCTTGGAATGACGTAGTTGTGCAGTTCTGCCTCAGGATCTCTCTCAGAATTAGAGAAGAGCTCTTTATTAGGGCTATCACCTTTGCTAATTTATGTACATGTAGATGGTCTTTCCTTAAGTTTACTCACCCAGCTATTGACAGGATGCTCCATTCTGTTCCTGAGCATAACATCCACTCCTTAGGGCTACTGACAGCTGGACTTTCCACCGGAAGTGGTAGAAATAGAAGAGGAGAGCAAGGAAATGCAGGGTCTTTTGGGGCAACCACCATGTCTGCTATTGTGCCCTGGCCACACAGAACAACTCAGCTACACTATCGGAAGGAATTACACGAAGATGTGTACGTCAGGAGGTGGATGTCATTGAGGAGCAACTTTGAGGCTCTCTAACCATTGTTATGAGTATTTAAATAGTCATGGTAACACATAACTGTTACCTGCCCCAAATACTGAAACCCTGTAAATCACCAGGAAGCACTAATAAACAGCATTTGACAAATACAATACAATTGATGTCCCCAGCTACATAGATAAGTCTGTACAGAAACTAGTGTTGAAGACGCCAGTAAAGTGGTACATTTTGCTTCCAAAACTTTGACCAGTTTTCTTGCACCATAGTTCCTAAGTTATTTTTATATGTCTGTACATTATTAATATTTACTTGTAAGAATAATTTATCTTTAAGAGCTGATGGGACCACAACATCATTTATAACAATTTAGCTTCCTTCCTATGTACTCTTGAGTTGTTCCCTGAAATGGAGACTTTGATCTTTGACAGTGTCAGAGCTTCCGTGTTTCTTCTTCAAACCAGACATTCAGAGAGTCCATTAAACCCTCAGTGTCCCCCTATTTAATATTATGTTTTAATTCTGACAGAACTACAGTGACTTTTTCTACTTTTCTCAATATCGTGCCTGAATCTTTCTAAGGATTCAGAAAAATGAATAAACACTGAGGAGCAATTCTTGTATGGAAATCCTAACATCCCGGGGGAGTTTTTAGTTAATTGTCCAGCTAGGAGTGTCAGAAAATATATAACACAATAATTACTTTTGAATTTTAGATTAAGAAGCATTTTAGTTAAAATACACATTACACAGGGCTGGGGATATAGCTCAGTGGAATAAGCGCCTGCCTGGCAAGCGCAAGGTCCTGAGTTTGATCCCCAGTACCGCCAAAAAAAAAAAAAAAAAAAAGAACTGAACTAGTAAATATTAAACCAATGTTCTTTGGAGAATTTCAAAATACACATTACACCATACTTAGGACATATTTAAAGTGAAATGTTGCCTATGTTAAAATCAAATTTAACTGGACATCCTATGCTTTTATTTGCCTAATATGGTTACCTCACTGAACTGGTGACCTGAGATAATAGATCTGCAGAAGTTTTCTCTTGAAAGTGCAGTTTCACTGTCTTCTGGTGCTGCACTAGTATGTTAGTTGGATTCATCTTTACTCAGGTATTTATCCTATTAGTTTACCCTTTGATTTTTTTTTTTTTTTTGGTAGTCAGACTCGAACTCAGGATATTGCGCTTGCCAGGCAAGCTCTTGTGCCACTGAGCTATGGTTTACCCTTTGAAACCTGATATTTCTTCTGATTTCCATGCTGACTTGTGTGGGCCCCTGCATTCCAATTATTTACAATCATTCTTCCATGAAATTCTGCCCTGCTGTGTCACAGGCATTCTCTTCAAAGACGAGAATCAGAAGATCCAGAACTAAAGTAAAACTCTTTGCCTGACTTAGTAAAATTATCCACAATTTGCATGTTTTAGTTGCAGATGCTCCTCACTAAATGGCTTTATGTCTAACTTAAAGAAAACATTTCATTAGTGCACCTGCACCTGACCCTATTACAAAGTCTGACCACCTTTTCCCTTTGACTTACAATGATATATCTAACACCTCTTGTGGGTTATTTTTTCTTTGCTTGGAAAGAAAATTTAGAAAGCCTAGAAATGTCCACCTGAGCTGTCTCAGCAGGTTCAGTCTTCCTCCCAACTTAATAGAGGTGTATGTGCAGGGTGGAATAGGGTAGCCCATGAGGAAGTCAAAGTAAAAGTTAGGAGTAAATTTTTCTTTAGTTTATAATTCTATACACTTTCCCAGTCGAAGGTCACTCTTTAATTTGCTGAAACCACAACATCAGCCTGAGCACTGTGAGATTAGGCAAGAAAGCCAGCAGGGCTCTTACCACAGCTGGTGTAATATCAAGAGGAGAAAGTGGTTTCTATTGAAAGACAGAGCCAGAGTTCAAACTGCGCCTGTGATCCTTAACCATTCTTCAAAGAGAAAGTGCTTAGGCCAGAATGAATTGAAAGAGTGCTGGTTCACATTTAGGAAGGACAGGCAAAGAAGTTAAGTTTGAGACCTGAAAACGTTGGATAAAGAAAGCTAAACGTCATTTGTATCAAATCACACTTCAGTGTAAAAAATGACTTGGATGACCGTTTATATGCTGAGGCCATGTTGTACATGGAAAGAGAAGTTTCTTCTGGGAAACTGAACCTGATCCATACACACAGCTTGTATTTATTGCTTCTCGCTGTTGTGCTTGTTTCCTATGGGGGGCCGTGCATGTACCATCTGGAGAACCGTTTTCATGCTAAAATGCATAAAATGTGTAGAATCTGAAGTCAAGTAGCAGAGTTCTCTCCTCAGTTCTGTTATGTACTGACTGTGTGGTGTTGGAACATTTCTTAAGCCCTCTGCCTATTATCTGATCCAGGTGAAGTTTGAATGGGTTACAGAAGAAGGTACCTGCCACGGGAACACTGTGCAGGTATTCTGTGCAATTTATTGTTACTATAACTATTATCTGATTTAGAGGAACCTCCCCCAATGTGCTTCCATGTAATGGGGAAGTAGGGCAAGGCACAGGGATTATTTTCAAGTGCTCCACATGTCTGAAGGGCCAAAGACCTTTGTTCCCAACATATTTTATGTTCATAACCAAATAGATGGTATCATCTGCAGTTGATTAATAAGAAAACCGAAGTGGGACCAGGAATATAGCTCAATGGCATAAGTGTCTGCCCGGCAAGTGTAAGGTCCTGGTTCGATTCCCAGTACCAAAAACAAAACAAAACAAAACAAAACAAAACAAAACAAAAACCTGAAGTTTATAAAATGAAAGTAACTGGATGGCAGTGATGGAGTGAGAATTGAAGCACTTGCTCTGTGGTATTTGAAAGCTTCTGTTTCATTTCACACTGTTATAAGAATTCTTACAAATCAGACTATTTAACAAATTCTCTACATTGAAAAGCAGATGTTCACTCTCCATTAAGGAAACTGGCCCCAAACATCTATTTGTTCCATCTTTCCCTGTTGTGACATCTCCCGGAGGTTCTCTAAGTAACAAAAATGGTGCTGAAACTCCCATTGAGACAGCGTTTTCAAAGTCGGGGAATGGGAATCAAGAACAGGACTATTAACTGTAACTGCCCTTTGCTAGCCCTGGGGAATATAGAGATACAGAAATGAAGTGGACACACCCCAAAAGCTCAAAGCTGCCTTTGCAACACATAGCTTTATTTAACAAAACTTCTTTTTGTATGGACCTAAGTTTTGCTATGAACATTTATTACATGGATACTTTGATATTATTAAATCAAAAGATTCTATAAAACTTTGAATTTCAACTTACAGAGAGATTTAAGATAGAGACATCCTCCCTAGAAAAAGATATTTTTGGTTTTCCCATTAATGGAATCACATGAACTGCCTAAGGCAGAAAGAGATGTGAGAAATTGTTTAAATTTTCTTTCCTTTTATGCAGACAATTCTAGTGTTTTCTTTTAAATGAGTAACTGCATACCTCTAGTCACAATTGCTTACAGCTTTCTTCTTCATCTGATAACTTTTACAAGATACATGCTAGAAAAGAAAACTCTATGAAGGTCGAGTAGAGTATTTGTGTACTTTCACACAACATTACTTCTACCCTCTAAAGTTAGAGTTCTCCCCGTACATTAGCATTGTGCTTCGAAATTTACTATGGTGAATTATCTCATTCATATGCTTATGAATCCTACAGATGAAGAAATTGAAGCTTGGACAATTAGAAGAAACCTTTGGTGAAGTAGTTAATTTCCTGGGCTTTCTGGGAGTTGAATTTTAGCTCTGTTAAAGTATCTCAAAGTTAACATGGGTGTTTGACCTCCTGTAAGCCTCAAAATTTTCATTTATTAAATGTAGTTAATGGTTTCTGCATCTTAGGAGCAGTTGCTACGATATTGAGTGAGATGTTAAGGAGAAAACACTATGCAGAAAGAACAAATGCTATCTATTATTATGCAGTGATCTGCCTTAGGGCAACCAGCTTTGTCTGATAGAAATAAGCAGGAGCTATTAGCCTGAGAAAATTGGGTAAATGATACCTAGTTATAATAAGCTAGTGTTGAACGTATTAGAATTAGTTGTGGGAGAAGAGAAACAAAATAACTACTCAGAACCAAAACATTATTATATCTAGAACGGGAATGAACAATTGAGTTAGTCAAAGAGAATTACAAGTACTAAAATAAAGCTTTGTAATGACTCCTGCCATAGAGCCAGCTTATACCCCCGGTGTGAGAAAGCATGGTATTCTGTGTCAGTCAGTTTTCTATAATTACAATGCTACACCTAAGACAATTAATTTACAAAAGAGTGGACTTCTTTGAAGTAGCATTCTGAAGTTTCTTAGCCATGGTCCAGCGATGCCATTGCTTTGAACTTCTGGTGATGGTAAGTGAAATAAGGCAGACAACCAGGCTCAAATATTATGTGGTTTATCTTGCGGGAGAAACCCAAAATGTAAATAAAGGACAATGTAAAGGACAGATGATAGGAAGTAGGAGAACTAGATCTTTGGCAAATGGAAAGAGATCTAGAGATGAGGAGAGAACAGAGGACGGGGAGGAGCAGGGCATTCATAAACAAATCAGCATGTGGTCTGTACATGATCCGTGTCCCCACAAGGAATGTATCAGTATGCATTGCAAACACCTATGACTAAAAAAATCGAAACAAAAAAATAAAAATTCTTTGTTCTTCAAATCATCCTTCTCTTCTCCCTAAGCTGTGACAACCTCTGATGTCTTCACTGTAACTTTAGAGTAATATTCCCCAGAATGACAAACAACTGAGATCCCATTATGTAAGCATTATGGTTTATTTTGTAAAAATTCAATATTATGGATTTATGTTTCATTTATGATTTTTTATGGCTTGCAGTTCAGTGTCTTTTCAGTGCATAATAATATTCCATCATCAAAAAGCTTAGCTTTAATGTACACAAAGGACTCTGGTGAAATTGTGTGTCAACATGTAATGCGTGTCACTTCGGTGAGGGAGGTTGAACATGGAGGAAGTTTACCCATGTGGTGGGTTAGATGCTATATGGGAAGTATCTCTGTATCTTTCTCTCATTTTTCTGTGTGAAACTAAAAATACTATAAAGGATAGAGCTTTGAAAAACAAGACAGAAACCCAATTATTTGCAACAACATGATAGAACCTAAAAGGCATTACGCAAATGAAATAAGCCAGTTACAAGAATAAAAACTATAAAATACCAATTACAAAAACTATAACAAATAGTGGAATAGAAGCAAATAATAGAAAATAACTGCTAAATACTGGGTGCAAAGAAAAATAGAGAATGTGTATAAAGAGCAGTAATGTAAGACAATAAGTTTTAAGAATCCCTCGTGTGAGCCGGGGATGGTGGCCCACGCCTGTAATCCCAGCACTTGGGAGGCTGAGGCAGTAGGATTGTTGGGAGCTAGAAGCCAGCCTGCACTGCGTAGTAAGTTCAAAACCAGCCTGAATTGCATAGTTAGACTCTGTCTCAAAAAGACCAAAAAAAAAAAAAAAAAAAAAAAGAGAACGCCCTGTACAGAACCCTCTACCTAGGGCTAAATACATAATGTTGTGAAATTTGGAATATGTTAGGAGCTTAGATCACATATTAAGTGTTATGTTACAAAACACACACACAAACACAAACAAATTTCCGGAGATGATAGGTAGGTTTAACACCTTGAGGGTGGCAACAACATCATACGTGGTATATGTACCTGTACAACAGAGGTGTATATGTTAAATATTTTCAGTCTTCATATAGCAATTACTTTCCCTAAAGCTTTAAAAATAGAAATGTTATCAAACATTTATAAGTGTCATAGTTCTCTTGGAAAATTTCTCCATTGTTAGGGAATTCCGATAGCTAAAAGCAGAATTATTTTCTAACTTCAGCATTACTGTCTGTAGAGAGATGGAAAGGATGGGTAATTGAGAGAAAACAGTGTATAGTCATTTATTTATGGATAGATAAGTAGATAAATGATAACTCAGAGGGCATCCAATACTGTACCTGTTTATATAACTAACTATATCCATGTGTATTTACTACTTGGACAAATTGTAGATTCCATTAAGAAAGGACTCAAGGTCTTATTTTGTGATATTTTCAATATTCTAATGCTCTATACATAAACACGGGAACATTACATTGTGCTGCATTATTTAATGGTTTAGAATAGAGTTTAGTGGTTTCTTTCATTGTATGGTCAGTTAGTGAACATTTTTAGACTCTTTGTCCATAGGATCTCTTTGAGAACAATTCAAATTAGCTATTTCAGTGTAAAGTAATCACAGAAAGCCAATAAATGAAAAAGTGAAGCTGTGTTCCCATTATGCTACTTATGAAAACTGACAGCCTTAGGGTTTGGGGCATTAGAGATAATTCTTGCTTTTCCTTTAATATTTGCTCAATACAGGACAACTTTCTTTGATTCTCAATCTTTTTGTTTCAACACAGAATGTGAATGCTATGATTTATAGGTGGTTGAAAATATCATACATGGTATTGTATGAGAAGTGTTGGTCCCTAACCCTAGGACAGAGGACACACTCATTCAGATGGCATATATCATCAGGTCCCTAGTACCTATCAAATGTCTCCAAGGATGAAAGTGAATTTTGCACATACCTTTGTCTTTTAATAGGAAAGGAAAGGTGGATAATTGCAACTGCTTTATTTTTTATTTCACACTACGAATTTGGTAGTGGCTGTTCAATAAATATTTAACTAAGGACTTGAAAACTCATGTATCTGAGTTGTCATCTACTAATCACAAGAGGCTCTGTAACACACAGCAGAATGTGACTCTTAACCTTTCTGATTCTATATTCCTCCTGTTACTCTGTCAAAGAATGTGGATTTCAGCCTGATAGAAATAAAAAGGACACATTATTCAAAGAAAGATATGGACCCTGTGTAGTTGCATTTATAACTGATGATAAATTTGAAGCATAGGATTACCATTTTGTATTGATAGGAACCAATTTTACAACTGTGGCTTTAAAATAAATGATTCTGTTCAGTTTTGTTGAAATGTAAGATGGTAAAAATGAGTAAGAAGTACTGCTGTGGTAACTATAAAATGTAAAGATAATAATTTTGAAATTGAAGGAGTACTATTTTGAAAGGAAGTTGGCAGGAAAAAACTGAAATATTTTTAAAGGTTATTAAAGAAGAGGGATGGTGGATTCTAATGACTTCTTTTCACAAAACAGACTGAGGTGTTTTCTTGTCCCGACAGGGTTATTCTTGTACTTGGCAAAAAAGTAAATATTCAGAGAATCTCAGAAAATGCTTTCTATATTACCTCCAGAAACTGAAAAAGGTCTGTTGTAATGGGCCCATACTATGAGAAAGGAACTTTTAACTTGGCAGTAGAACGTACTTGCCTCTAGAGGATAAGAAAAGATTATTGCACATGTATTTTCCAAACACAGCTTAATGCATTTGCAATAACTCTGTGTGCCAGGAATAGTGTGGAGTAATAAGAGCAAAAAAGTGACGGACATAATCATTGCACATGAGATGCTGATAAGATTGTGGGACAAAAAGTAAGTAAATGCATGTAGTGATATTAGTTGTAGCCTGGGATGCTATTGAAGCAAAGTGAACATTAAGTTCAAAGTAAAGATTAAAAACTTGATAGGTGAACTGAGTCTCAAACAATGAAAATGTTTCCAAACAAATTAAGAGAAATAAGGATTCTAAAAATGTGTCCATAGCAAAACCTACAAATAGTCCTTCTTGTACATATTTCCCTGAGTTTACACACCTTTTCTGGACCCTTGAATATCTTTGCTCCCTCTTATCTATTGGGTGACAAAGATTATTTCTCCAGGATCAGCTCAAATGCCTCCTACTTTGTGAAAGCCTCCATTTCCTTCATAACCATGTTAAATCACCATCCCCTTTGTTCAGCAACAGTACAGTATCCTGCCTTCTGCATGTCACACCCTTGTTAAATATCTCTGCTTCTCCTCAGTTTTCACTGCAGGTGACTTACAGATCAGCACAATCGATTGCAAACATTGTAACCAACCATTTGTCAGTAGGATATGTAAGTGAATTTTTCTTACACAATTTTGAATGAGAATTTTTTTAATACCACCTAAAGAACTTGACTTATTTTGCACATAGATAAATGCCTGCCATTTATAAATATTATATAGTTCTTCCTTTGATAATTTTCTTTGTATGGAAGCACAAAGAATTTGTACTATTATTCCTTTACTTCTATCACTTTCTTTAAATCAGTTTTTGATTTGTGAGAAAGATATTATCTATATTTTTAAAGCACTATTACAAAATTATGTTTAACTTTTAAAAATATGAATACTAACATTTAAGAGTTGAGATGATAATGTAGTTAGTATTGTAGTTGTAGTTAGTTATTTCCTACTTGTAAGTAATTACAGCTACATGGAGACCCATAATACAATTAAATACCATCTCTCTTACACATTCTTTTTTGTTTCTTCTCAGATATTAAATGATTTAAAATAATTAAATGAAACCACTAAATAAAGTCTTGGAGAAGAAAAGATATCTCAAAGTTAATCCAGAAAAATGTAGCATTAAATTACCATCAGTTATTGAGACTTTCCATGTTTGAAAATTTCCAAATTCCCTCAGCTTAAAATACTCACAAAACAATCTATGATTTACAAGACTCACAGACATTTTATCACTTGCAACTATCACCAGCCTTGTGAGCTAGATGTGCAATTATTATATTATTGAGCTAATCTTAGCATTTGTGAAGATGAGGTTTGAAGAAATGAAATGAATTACTCAGAATTGTACAGTCAATGATTGACCGAAACAACTTTAAAACCAAGAGCTTCCCAGTTCTTAACTTGTTCTGTCAACTATGAGGTGTGATCAAAAATAGGGTGTGTATTTGAATAAAAAAATGTATCACAGAAATACACACACCACTATTAATCCCCCTTGCTTTAACATACATAGTCCCTTGTTCTTTCCACTTTCTGAAACAGTTCTGGGAGTCCTCTTTCACAAGCATCACTAGTTGTGCTCTTATGGTTGTCCTGATGTCTAGCATCAAACAAAATCATTTATATTTCATGAAAATTTTGATTTTAGGGGAAGCCACAAGTCACATGGTGTCACATACAGTGAGTAAAGTAAGTGGGAAGGGAACATGATATGTTTACTCTCACGGCTTCCTGCTGGGCAGCTCTCAGCAGCCCTCATCATATTTTCATCCAAAGCCTTCCATAACTGCTTCAGAAATTGGCAAGAACAATAGAATAAGTCTGTTCAAAGTGAGGTGGTGGGAATGGCACTATACCTTTCACTGTAACAATTTTATGTGCAAATTCGCTGTATCTTCCGATTAGCTCTATACTCTAATGACCATCCTAGAAGAACCGTTTAGATGATTTTGAGTAACCTTCTGGAATCTCATTGATTGTCTAAAATTCTCACTTGGTGGAACACGGAATACTGAGATGAGGTATAGGTAAGAATGTAGGGTACAGGGATGAGACATATACTCCTAGCACCTTAGTGCTGCTTCTAACTGCATGTAGGGAAGTCACTTAGTTGCATACATATCTGTAAAATGGAAAGGATTACACACATGCAAATGTAGAAGAATGGATGTAATATATACAGTGTCAGCAAAAGGATCTGTTAATTCAGATAGAAGCACACAGTGAAAACTGAAAATGGCAAATAACTAAAGGCCAGTGAAATAATGCTCTCAAGGCAAGGAGCCACAGGCATAAGCCGGTCACATGGAAATCCCCCATTTCCGTGTCCTCACTGCCTCCACACGATGGAGTCATATGGAAGCTGACACACAGGACTGCACTTGTAGAAACCTGACAACTAGTATCTGGATTAGTGCTCAAAAAGCAGGATTTGTTTTTGTCTTGAAAGAAACACGACAGTCTACAAAGGCAGGCTTCAGCTTAGAGTCAGAGACTGAATCCTACCTCTGATAATTATATGTTTGAAAAATAAAAGAAAATATTTAGTCTCTCTAGGGATCAAACTTCATCTTCTAAAAATTAACAGAAAATACTGACTTGATAGTAGATTTGAAGATGAATTAAGTTCTATACTCACAACACTGAACACACAAACTACGTCTAACCTATCTTCAGTGTTCAACGCAAAGCCCAGTATGTAGTAGAAATTTAATATGTATTTGCTGATACATCAACCGTCACTGAATTATTTAATGATTAATTGGGGTACTGTCACATCACAGGGATGATGCCACAGTAACCTATATCCATAAGCTGGTAATTAGCAAGTATTCAATATTTTTCCTAAGGATAGGCTTACTAGAAATATGTTAGATTTTAACTGTAATGCATGAACAACAGTTAGCATCCGTTGGACTTTGGTGAGTCACCTTGAATAAGCATATGAAATAATTTGTAAACTGCAGTATAGGGGCAACATTCGAGTCAAGAAAATCATGCAGCTCCAATAAATATTGCTTACAACACTTTACTGTCAAGTCAGCAAAGTAAACAGTGCAGTAGCCCTGAGCTTGGCGATCAGAGGTCCTCGCACTTGGGTGTGGAGCCCTATAGTTGCCAACTTGAAATTCATAATAATTTTATCTTCGAATTTGTGTTTTTCAAGCGAATGCTGATGTTATACTGAAACATTCTTTAGAGTCCTGGGACTTTGTCTCTTGCCTGGTCCCGCCTCCACCTCTTCCACCTTGCCTGACTGGGACGGGGTCTCTAAAGTTTGGTCCCTGTGCCTCCACCTCACAGATTTCAGGCCGCCTGGCTTCTTTTTCCCTGCACTTTCCTGTAACTGCTACCAATCTTCACCTAATTAAGCAATCTGATCACCTAAGTGGGGAGTCTGTGTTCTTTCATTTTATGTAGCTGTCTAAAGGAATCTAGGGATGTATACAGGAAATCTCATGTTTGGGCACATGCCTTGTAGCTTTTTGGGCTGGGCAACCCAGTAGCTACTGAGACCTTTGGCTGTCAGGGCCATCGCACATTCAGAATAAGCATCAGCATAGCGTTTAAATGCCCCCCTCAGAGTCTGAGTACTGATACAATGTACCGATACAGATTTTTAATTTCTTGAGTATCATCCATGTACCTTTGTTTGAAGAAGTAGGCCTGTGTGAAGGGGATATTGATTTCTTTGCCTTCATCTAGAGCCCTCCATTTATATTTTGCACTAAGCCTCAGAAATATGTAGCTAGTCTTGAATGTTAAATAACCAAAATGACTGAGGCATAGATTAGCAGAAATATTTCATAACATAACTACAGCTGGCCCTCATCAGCGACACACTTCTAGATATGTGTGGCTTCTCTGAGCATGGAGCCCCTATACAGGCTATATATGTATTTGACACCCTTAGGTGGAAGCCCAAGATAATTCAAACTCACAATGGCCTAAACAATGCCCACGAGGGCTACCAATCCCCTGTCTCCCTAATCCCAGTCTAGATAGTCTCTGAGGATGGCACGGTCATCTGATTCCACTTACATCTAGGTATCCAGAGTTACAGTTCAACATTGTGTCTCTGCCAGTGTCATAGCTGGTTTAAATCAATTACAGTGCACTGATTTTACTTTCAAAATGTACCTGGAAGCCAGTTGCAGTGGCACAAACATGTAGGCAGAGGGAGGATGACCAGCATGGGTAGTTTAGTGCCTAAGTGAAAACTGGTATCAAAAAGGTCAAGAAGAAAGGAAGGTAGCTCAGTGTGTGAAGGCTCTGGGTTCAGCTACCAATAGCACTGAGAGAGAGAGAGGTAGGCACAGACGGACTGAGACAGAGACAGACAGAGGTCAGAGACAGAGATACAGAGATGCACACATGGAGTTCAGCCACTTATATCTACCCTCATTCTTGATACCCTAAGACGTGCTCCCACAGCATGCGTGACTAAAACTTACCGATGCATGTCTGTTCTCAAGTGAACATCTGATCACATCACTCCCCTTATATAACACTCTTAAAAGTTTCATTCAGGCAAAAGGAATAAATTCTTTACTTGTCCTCTGAGCCCGGGTAACAGCTTGCCAAAACTATTTGCCATGTAATAGAGGATTCAGCTTAAGAAATATCAGTCACCTTTGGTTCATATTTTTACTTTGCATGCACTTGTATGTGTGTGTGTGTGAAATGAAATAGTAATTTACTTTTGGTTTTTAAAATAAATAAATTTCCAACTGTGATTTTTCTTTCCTTGAGAAGTACTTCACAGTTACATGTCTTGGGATATTTTTTAAAGTGCACACATCTCATAGGTAAAGGTAAGGGAGGGGTAATTATGAACATATGTGTGTATATGTATTTCTGTGAAGTGTTTTTCTGTATTTGTTTCTTTAAAAGCAAAGTCTGTTCTGGACAGGAGTCTGGTTTCTGTACCTATCTGATGCTTTCATTTAGCAATGGGTACCCAAAATACAGTCCCAGGTAACCAGCATGAATTTTAACTGTATTGGTCACCTGGGTTTCAGTCCAGTTCAGTGTCTCCAAGTTGATCCTATTTCAGAAAAGCCAGTCTCCATCTCGTTTTTGACTTCTTGACCACAGTCAGCTTTCCACGTTGTTTATCATCTTTATAAGACTGCCCACATTTAGAAACAGTTTCTGTTCATGATCATGTTCTTTAGGCTTTAATGCATAGATTCCTCAATATTTGCTGGAACATTGACTGATTATACCTTGCCAATACATGGAATATGATAATTTCATGTGATTAACTGAGCATACTCAGGGTACTTTAAGGAGAGTGATTCAGACGCCCTAGGTTGGCTTTCTTCTTTGTCTGCTGTGCATACGCCAAATTCTAGAACATTTGCAAAACAGAACTTTAAGAATTAGACAGTGGTGCTTGCTTTGGCACCACATGTATTAAGAATTAGACAGTGATTGACACCCTTCCTTAAGTCTTTCAGTACTGTTTACAAATGTAATGTGAGGTTTTGGGTCAGGCAATTCAGGCTATGGTCTTGACTGCTCTATATTATCTCCATAGGTTTGAGTTAGTCAGTTACCATAGGCTTTTAATTAATCATCAATAAATGGTGTTAGCAGGTAATAATAATAATTTTCATAACTGTTGTTAGAATCAGGGGATGTATTGTAAATGTCTGTTTTATAAAACATAAAATATCTTGTCATGCTAATTATTAATTTTCATTTGCTAATTTAGAGGCTAGATTATAAATCTGACTTCTTTTTTGTACAGTAAATATATTTCTATCCTGAAAGGTAATTAATTTTTAATGATCCTAAGGATATGATTACTATAAGATTTCACCCAGAAGGTTTTAAAGATGAAGTGTACAAAATGAGTTTATATATAGGATGGTTAACTAGTATTTCCTATGGTAAAGTAAAGATAACATTGCATTATCTGATGCACGTGGTAACAGTTGAAAGTGGAAAGCTATTTTATTGATGAAGATTCTGAGAAATTAATAAGAAGGCACCCCAAAATCTCATTTTTAAAGAAATGTAGGAGTAAAAAATAATAACCCAAGTGTCTGTGAGGGAACTACTTATTTCATAAGATCCAGCAATGTTAGTTTTTGCAGGCTTCGTGGAAAGTATTTAAATGTTTGAAGTGCTTTTGTAAATATTTTACTTATCTTTACATGATAATCATTACTAATCTGGTTCCAGGACGGATGTTATAGTTTGTAAGTGAAGTTAAAATACATGTAATATGTATTACTATTTTTCTTATTTCAAAACGCAAATCAGTTGTCATGATGAATACAATAGTATTTTTAAAACTCCATTTCCCACATTTAAACAAAAAAATTGCACAAATAAAACACGGCACCGAGAAAAACTTCTTTTGACTCTGATATCAACCTCTATAGTTTTTTCTTTTCTGGAGGAAAAAAATTGGTCATCAGATAATGGGGCTTTTCTTGGTGGTTCTGAGAGAATAGGATTCTTACCATGAAAACGCTGCCAATCTCTGTGAAATCCATGCATAACTAATAGCAAATGAAAACTATTGATGTTTACAGGGTCTACTGTATTAGAATAATAAACTTAGCCCTGACAGCCACTGCTGAATGCTTCTCAGTGCACTGGGCAGCATAGAAAACAAGCAAATCGACTGTGCGACAACGAGCCCTCACTCGGGTCTCTACATCGTATCTACACGTACAGTTCCTGGAGTTAAAGGGCTGTGACTGCTTAATCCTTTCTTCCCATCCTCCTTTATCAAAATAATTTTAATGCACTGACTTACTAATGATGTATTTCTACACGATAATTATATTTTTAAACATTTTGAAACGGTCATGTGTATTCTCACAAGGTGATGGTTATTGGAAAAAGTATTTCAAATTAAGATTCACAGTGCATTTTGATATTCAGTATAGGGGTAGAATTTATGAAGCATTCCTACAGTCTCCTGATCATTTTGATCCCAAACCGCCCCTACAGGCTGCCAGACATGTTTTGAATAAAGTCCAAGACTCAGACTCTGAATTGTTACACTTTTGTACATAAAGAGAAAAGTAATATTTTGAGAAATTTCACTTTCCTGTTAAACATTTATCCTTGTATATTCCCATTTTATTCCTCAATAAACATAGAAAGAAAAATCATAAGATGCACTGGAATTTTATTTTCTAGATATTTCTATTCTAGGAAATCATTTTAATAATTATAACAGGTCTTAATAACCTAAATACGCATTAAGAAACTAAGTTTCCTTAGAAACCAATGACTTGTGCAGATGCCACATGCTGGCTGGGGGTGATTCACGATGAGAGCTTTTCATGTGGAGACTCAGGCCTCTGCATTTCTATCTGCTGCCGGGTAAGGGCTGCTGAAGAATGAGTACATGTTAGGACCCTGTTACGAAATTCTTTTCACTCATCCACTTGATTTCTTTTAATATTCTATCACAAACCATGCCATGATCCCCAAAATTCCATATTGAGGTATGAGGCATAGGGAAAGTGGGGGGGGGGGTTACTGCAGGCCGGATATAAACATATAAAACAAATTCTCCACAAGGGGACTTTAGATGGGTGAGTTGGTAACAGGAGAATATGAAGTAGCTGCCAGGTTATCGTCCTATAATTGCAGTGGACTCCGCTGGATGGAGAGAACCATACATCCTGAATCAGGACGATACGCCCAGTGGCATTTCGAGGCATCTACCACATGTCCACAGTATGAACAAGGAATGGGAGCACAGTGTCTAACAGATATGTCTGGTGTCACAGGTTTTACTTGTAACTTAATCTTTGTAGTGATCTCAGGAGAAAAAACTCTGTTTTCAAAATGAAAAAGCTGAGGATTAGAGAATTGGAACAACTTGCCAGAAAATGAGTAACTAGCAGGTGATGGGACCTGAACATGAACTCTGGTCTCTAAACCTCCAAAACTAGGGTGCTGTGTGATAGTAAAGGCATATTCCCTAAGCCCTGGTCTGGCCTCTGGAATGGGTTTCCACCTCTGGTTTTTTCATGAGTTTCTATGTGATAATCTAGGAGTCAGTCTTGCATGTGAAATCTTTAATATTCAAGTAAGTTATATTGTAAAACATATAATAAACATATGGCAAAACTAGGCAGAAATGGAAGTAAAAAAAGCAAGTATATAGTAGGTGCTAGGAAATGAACTGTGATTTTAACATATATCCTTTCATAACACTCTCAAACACTTCTGTGAAGTTAAATTTCTATCCTCTAATAGTGTAAACAATTCCATAATCTTCCCATCTCAATCTGTTTGCTCCACTGTGTTCCCTAGTTTGCCGAGTACATGCTAGGACACAAGTTCAAATTAGTCTCCTTTATTTATTGTTTTTCATGTTAAAAATTGTTTATTAATTTCAATGAGCATAACTGTAAATTAAACATATTTGATGTATGTAATGAAATGTTTTCATAGGTAACTATATTGTAAAATTATTACTACAGTGCCTCTAGATAGTATATTTATTATCAAACACATTCACCTTTCAAGTATGTAGGGAAAAAAACTACAAACAACTCCCCTAGCAAATAGCAACTTCACAGTGGACACTGCATCAATAGTGCATCCATAATAATAACCATGTGCTCTATAGGTGTTTTCTAGGCTACAAAAAAGTTGAGCCTTTTAACTAACATCTCTCAACTTCAGCAATCCTTTACATGACAGTCATCACTGTGCTCCACAATACTGTAGGGCTGATAACTTTAGATTCTATTTTTTTTGTAAATTTTATTTTAAAGACAAAAGAATGGAGACATATGAACCAGAATAAGCCATAAACAATACAGAAAATACAAAATTATACAGATTATAGTAGGGAATTACCACTGGATGTTGTATTACATAATGTTATCTTCATATTAGTTAACACAAAAGATCAAATGGGCCATCATCTGTGTAACTGAGTAACAAAGGTGAAGGTAACATTATGTAGGACAGCATCCGGAGCTAATTCCCTTCTGCGTTCTCTATAATTCTGTATTTCCTCAATTGTTTTTGTATTAACAGAAGTGAAGAGAACTTTATATTATACAGCATCCAGTGCAAATTCCTTACTATCTTCTCTATAATTTGGTATTTCCTTAAATTAGTCTCATTTAAAAGCATATCATCTAACTTACTCTAATTTTAGTTTTCCAAAGCATACCACTAATGCGTTGAGAAGGATCTCCAATCTACCTATAGGTAGGCGTATTGCAACAGGATTTATTTAAATCAGTGCAATTTCTAAAATTATTTGCCTTTGCTTTCTCTGAAAATATCTCTTTCAGAAAAATGAAACCACAACATATTTCAGAAGGATAAAAGATAAAATTTAAATTCATTCTTCTAGCAAAATCCAAGCATTTGTACCTAGGTATTTACTGAGTTGTGGGAAGATAAACGTGAAAACTTAATGTTTTGCATGCCCTAAAATATTTACATTATATGAAGGTCAGAGAATTCAATGAACATCGATGTTTTTGTTTTTGTTTTTTTTCACCATCAGAAGACAATTGATGTCTAAAGTGAAAGTGGGTCTTGGCTTTGGGGTAGGATCAAAGAATACCCTGGAAATGGGGTCTTTTGGGAGAATCTTTCAGAAAAAAAAAAAACAACTTGTTTTTTTCTCCACTGTTCTCACTGTATACACTTTATTACCTGACACATAAAATTTTATTAGAGTTACCATTAAGAGCATATTGTTTAAGTGTAGTTTGTGAAATGAAATTGCTAGGCTCTGGTCACGAACTTCGAATGTTTTGAGACTGAGAAAGATCCCCAGTCACACTCAGGGCAGGAACACATTAACATGTATTTGCTTGACATTTACTTCCCGAAGGAAGAACAAGCTGGATTTTTTTTTCACCTTCTTGAAAATGTGAAACGCATCTGCCCACTGTCTCCCTCCGCCTTCGTCTGCAGGGAAGACAAGAGCAGTCCACACATTCCCCGAAGGAATGCATGCGCTGTGCATGTCATCTGCTTTCTGTTTAATGTCCTCACTGAAGGGAAAGAAATATTCGATTGTCATGGAAGCTTATTAAATTCAAGTTCAATTTCTGAACAAACTGTAAAGAAACTGTTTACTATCTTTAGAGTTAAGATTAGTTTGCTTCCTTTTTACTTTTACCTTTTGATTTTTATTTTACTTTCTCTTTTATTAATTACAATCCAGTAAGTTTCCTGCAGTGTTGGACAGTATAAACGGTGACCTTAGGGAAAAATAGTTCATCAAATTAGTCATGCATATCTATGGTGCCAGACACGTACTTTCACTTTATTACCGAACATTTGCTTGTCATCTCTGAGGAAAACGTTTCCATTTTGCAGATGACAGGTTTGAAAAGCACAAAGGTGAATTAACTTACCAAGAGCACATGCCAGCCAGGAACCTCCCAGTGTGGTGATCAGGCCCTTAAGACTGAAAACCACATTCGTTTGCACTCTCTTGGTTCAGTAAGGACGTGATAGTAGCAACCCTTCTTTTCTCATTTCAAGATAAAATCTTCACAATGTGATGTCTTACAATTTGCAAAATATTTTTCATAGCCATTGTTTCATTGTAAGTACCTTACAAGATTATGAGACAGACTGCTGAGTAAGCCCTATATTCTAAAAGAGGAATCTAAGTCATAGAGAGAAATTAATTATTTTTCAAATATGTGAAGCCCTGCAAGGGGCAGAGCCAACATTTCAGAGGGAATTAAAACAAGATGCTCATTACTTCACTTTGGTGGTTCACTGTGGAGCTGGATTCTACTGGATTCACCAAGTTTAACAGCTGAGTGTTAATCAGAATTTCCATTTTGATGGGAAATACTTGGCAAGCAATGGTTGCCACATGATGGATATGTTTATAAATAGTTGTCCTTCTCCTCTCCCTTTTTCTCCATCATAGCCATGTACACTCACATTTGCCTCCCAGCAACACACACACACACACACACACACACACACACACACACACACCACACACATCCACACACATCCACACACACATCCACACACACATACATACACATCCACACACATCCACACCCCACACATACATCCACACACATAAATCCACACACGCACATACACATACACACACATACACACACACACACAGACATGTACACACATCCATACACACTCATCCATAAAAATATAGAGAAATTCTGAGCATTCTGTATGTTTTTGAGAAACAGATTGGAAACCAAGGTGTGGCGAAAGTGTGTCAAAGCTCCAACCGAGGAGTCCATCTCAAAACCTACTGGCGAATTTTTACACTTTGTCTTTTAGTATTTTCATCATTTGTTGCATTTTAATGCTCTTGAAGATGGAGCCTTACACAGGACTTATATATAGTTATATAAGTCTTATAGATTTATATTGCAAAATGGGTAATATATTTAAAATTCTAAATGATTCCATAATTTCTAAATATAAATATATTTACATAATTTGAATAATGGCTCATTAATCCATATTGAGGTTATAAAATATACTAAATTCGGTTAGATTTATTTAGTATCAGTTAGCTAATATTACCAAGCCAGGCTTTTTGTTTAATTTTCAGAGCTTTCTAGTAGTTACATGATAAGAAAAGATGCTTTTAGGAAGCAAGTGATATGAAATCGTCTGCATTTATATTGCTTATAAGTGAGGTTAATAACAACTTCTACTTGAAAAATATCATCAATTTTCCTAAAGAGACATAGTAAATTATTTACATTTCACTTTTTGTTGTTGTTTTATTTTGAAGCAGGATCACATTGTGTTTCCGGGCCAGACTTGAATACAAAGGATTCAGTGATTCTATTTTAGTCTCTCCAGTAGCTGGGACTACAAGTTATCAACACCGTCTAAACTTTACTTTTGCACGTATTCATTGTGTAAATTTATCAATAACAATGTGCTACACTAAATTTCCACAAATAAATGTCTAATAATGTAGTCTATCCTTTCCCTCCAAATGGCACAAATAAGACAGAAGATAAATGACTGACTCATCAACAAATACAGGACATGATATGACAGATAATTTTCAGGGCTATACATAATGTAAGCCTTTTAATATCTAAATCCACTTTAAAATGTTACTATAGGTGAATGTTGAGGAAGGGTTAAAAAAGTTGTTGCATTAAGAGAAGTCTAGATTCCAATAATATGTCTGTGACTAATTTACCTTCTTGAACCTCATGTTCTTGTGTGTAAAGTGAATAAAATATAATTAAGTTTACAACTTTGAGGCATGAATTTGAAATGCTCTCCTGGGCTTTTACAATGTGGTCATTATTATTATTATGACTGCCACCTCACTGGTGTTTGTGATGCCCTTGCTGTGGTGCAGCTATTGCTTTATTTGTCATATCATGATGATTCTTCCTGACCAAATATGTATTTTCAGAAAGTGCTTAAGCAACATTTTGCTGTCTTGTGATGGTAAGCATATAAAACTCAAGTAGTTTGCTCACCTTATTAAATCCAAATTATTACTTCAATGGTAGAAGAAAGACATTAATTTTTATACATCCATTTATTAAACTTATCAACTTTTGCTAGATATTGTATATCTTATAGCCAAGGAAAAATACTCATTGCTTACCCTTCACTCTTCATAACCTAGCTGAAGAGGATAACATAATCAAGCAATCCTATAAACACACTACAACATGCACATGTGATAAATGGTACCAAGGAATGTTATGCAGTGGGTAAAATCTGATTAAAGGTTTCTGTGGTTTAGTAGCAGGCAAAAGTGTAGGACCCTGGCATTCCAGAGAAAGAGAATTTGTAGATACAGGCCAGTTATTTGAGGAAACTGAACAAGTGTGATTGGTAAAAAGAAGCCTCTAAGACTACAGCAAGAAGAATAAAGGAGACTGGAAGTAAACAGCTGAAAAGTTAGGGGCAAACCCTTGTGAGAGGCTTTGAAGGAAAAGTTAGAATCTTTTGCTTTATTCCAAGAAAAGAGATATCATACCATTATTCAGGGCTTTATGCAAAGTGTAACATGATTGATCTATGTTTTGTAATTATCACCCTAGTATCATTCTAAGAACACGAGTTGGGTGGGAATGGAGCGAAAATAGTAGTGACATCATTCACTCGAACAGGTTGAGAAAAATTACAGACTATAGCACAATATTTTGGTAAAATAATAAAAGCAAACTCAGCAAATTCTGTGTGTGTGTGTGTGTGTGTGTGTGTGTGATTCATTATATATATATATATATATATATATATTATATGCACACAACCACACACACATTCATGATAACTAACACAATGTAAACCAACATATGCCTCTGTTACCTAGCTGCTCCAAGAAAACACAGGCATCCCTAAATTCCAGACCAAGGTTTTGAGCTTCTATCACATGAACACCTGTCCTCAGAATTTTTTATTTTTCCACTGACTAGATGTCAGTGGAGTACCACAGAACATCAAAAGATTAAATTCATCATAACAAATACCATGGATCATCATCAAAGTCTCATTAGGAATGCAACTCTAGTCAACTCCATTCCACAAACAAGTTGGTGAATCTGGATTAATTTCTTGGTTAAAGTCAATCATCCCTTTGGAAAGTAATATAGCCTAATTTTTGGAAATTTAAACACTAAGTCAGATAACCATGGTGACTAATGTGAAAATATCCAATTACTGCATTTCATAGTGCAGCTATTCTTGCACCAGCAGTGGAAAAACTGAGTTAAGGTTGATGTTAAATATTCATAGAACTTATGATATGTAATGCGATTTGCTGGTACTTAAGTTCATTTTTCACTGTGTTCCTGCTTATATAAGGGAAAAAGTTAACATCTATGTTCAAGTTGGTAGTGCATGATCACTTATTGTTTCATCTGTAATTATTATGTACCTACTCTAGGAGGTATGTTGTGAAAAACTCCAAAGGAATGTGCACAAATAAAAAATGTACAGGTAAAATGAACTTCAGGGATGCCTCAGCCATTTAAGGGACAGACATTCAAGTAAACACAAAATACAATGGCAAATATTTTACCAGATAGTCATCCAAGATAAATTCACAGAAAAAATGAGAGCATTAATGATCACAGGAAGAGGAAAGAAAAAAATGTGATAATTTGTTATGAAGAATTTTTTAAAAGAGAGGGAAAAAAGGAAAGAAAAATTTAAAAGCAGGAAGGAGAAAGAATTAATGAAAGAGAAAGAAAGAAAAAGAAAGAAAGAAAGAAAGAAAGAAAGAAAGAAAGAAAGAAAGAAGGAAGGAAGGAAGGAAAGAAGGAAGGGAGTGAGAGAGGAGGAAGGAAGGAAGGAAGGAAGGAAGGAAGGAAGGAAGGAAGGAAAAAAGGAAGGAAGGAATGAAGGGAAATAGCAAAATGGAACAATGGTTTTGTGAGTCTCTGTGATGGAAAAGTGTCAATAGAAAGGAGAAATTATCAGTTTCAGATAAATTTAAGAATAGCTGAAGTGAATGAAACCTAAGCATGAATATCTGGGAATTTATTGCAGGAAAGGTTTCAGAGAAATTTTTAACTTCAACCTAAGCCCCATGGCTGAGGTCAGGGAACTGATGCTACAAGCATAAGTTAATTGGTCAGTACAAGGAATACCTGCAACAGTATTACAGGAAATGCACAGCCCATACTAGCTTAAATCCTGCTCTTGGATTTGGCCTGAAGGAGGCTCCTACCCATAGAACAACTTGATATTGGGGAAGAAATGTGTGATATCAGTCAGCAAATTCTCAGAGTTCTCCAAACAGAAGCTGTCTCAACAGGGGCCCTATTATTAGAGATTAAACTCTCTGTAGACAAGAAGGTTCAGAGGGATCACAATTAAGGATCCCTAGGGATGCTTTGCTGTACTGACTATGTAAAGTAGGCCACCTGAGACAAACTTGGCTGAGGGGACTGTGGGAAAGGAGTCCTTCTCAAAGTGTGAAGTGTGTGAGGGCTGGGGATATAGCTCAGTGGAATAAGCACTTGCCTAGCAAGCGCAGGGTCCTGAAGTGTGAAGTGTGTGGGGCCTGGGCTGTGAGGGAGAGTGGAGTGGTGAGCACAGAGATTGTAGCTCTTGTCCATGACGACTAGAAGCAAGACCAGTAGGCTAGAGGACTGTGCAGTCAAGATGGACACAGACAGAGTGGTGGTGCTCACAACCACATCTTGGGGGCAGAGCTGAGCAGCTTAATGAGGCTACTATATTGCTCCTTGGGAATACATTCCCATGAAGCTTGGGTACTTGGATTCACAGTCTACATCCATTTATGCTGAGGGTATGCCCCACTCAGGCATCTCACAGGCCACCAAGTATGGTGTCTGAAGAGGTTACGTTCAGCTCACACATAGTCTTCACCACTGGGCAGGAAACTGAAGACCTCAACAGAGGCTGTGTGCCATACTTAAATTGTTCAAATGTGTCAAGCCTAGATCAGCAAGAAGGGATACTGATCGCCACTGAGTCATTGGCCACACCTCTGACTGAGCGTGCAAATGCTATTGCCAGTACCTACATCAAGAGTGATGCAATTAAAATTTCCGCAAGTGAGATTTCTGCAACCCTCATGCTGCCCCAAACATTTTGACAAAAACTGAGCTTAAGCAGATTGTGGGAGCTTCTCATTATCCCCCCTAGGCTTGGTGGGCTCTGCTTCTCCAAACATGGAGAAATTCATGACTAACCGTGTGCGTGCGTGCGTGTGTGTGTGTGTGTGTGTGTGTTTGTTTGCTTTTCCCCCTCTTTTCTCTATCTATCCAATCTTCCTCTTTGTTTTCTATTTTACTTTTCTTGTTGTCTGTCTTCTATAATTTTAAATCATTTTATATTTTCTTTGTCCTAATTGTAATTTATCTTGCTCTCTCCTTTTGCTATTTTCTCATTTTTAACTCTTTATATATTTTCTATGTTTTCTTTCCTTTTAATTTTATTTTGACCATTTATTTTTACATGTTTCTGTGCTATGTTTTGACATATTAATTTTACTTTTTAGTGCATTATATGTTATCTTTGCTCTTTTAATTTCCATTGTTATTGATGTAGTGGTTATACATTTTTATCTGATATTTGCTGTATTGCAAGATCCGATTTTTTATACCAATGTAGCAACTGGTGTTTGTTATCTTTCTTTCAGCAATACTGGGGATGAACTTGGCATGAAAAGTATGCTGGGTGGTTACTGCCCCAGTGAGCAGCATCCCTGGTAGAGTTGAGAAGAATTTTATCTTACATTAGCCATAATGTATGTCCTCTCTGTTTAGGAGACCTAGTCAGTCCTAACCTACTTAGTTAAGTTGACAATACTTTAACCTAAACAATGATGAAAATAGAAAACCTCCACCTACTCAACTGGTATTAAATACAAATTGATAATAATAACACCAGAGTATAACTAAACATTTGAGAACACTGCATCTGTGAAGGTCTAGTTATCTCCATAAACATTCAGAATGTTCTTTTTGGAGGCATCCTATCTATTCCACTGTTTATAGGACATCTGCCTTAATGCCAGGTGTTATGGCTTGTGTCTGGATGTCCCCTCAAAGCCTCATGCAATCATGGGGCAGACTTCTAGAGTTTATGATTCCTTCATGGTCCAATGATAGGACTATGGGTGTGAGTGTTACACCCACCCAGGTTTGGGAGGTTTCTGCTGGGTAGAAGGACTACTTCGGTTCTTGGATTCCAGATGATGTGTGCTATGGCTTAGCAGAGAGTTTGTATTTCATTCATGTTCAGAGACTTTGTCTGAGACTGAGATTAGGGGCAGCAGACTAATTAATCTGGCAAAAGAAATTTCAAGGCAGTTGAATGTTGAGGCAGTAGCTTTGCTGTTGTTGGGGTTTTTATCCAGGTTTATGCTGAGAATCAAGAGCAAAGAGCCCAGCAAGATGATTTAAAATGTTTGCCCAGAAAGGAAGCTCCAGTAAAGCTGTAGGGTATAAAGAGAGAGCAGATGAGACCTTGATTGCTGAGGAGGAACAAGAAAATGGAAAAGATAGCCCAAGGGCATCACAAGAAGCAGCAAGTCTCCACCCTTTGCATCCTCAAATGTGCAAAAGTGAAAGAGTTCGCTTTGAGGGGCAACACACGGAGGACCATGTTACAGAATGGTGGCAGCCACAACAGGTTCCAGAATGTTGGCAACATGGAGAATTTGTTCCACAGAATTGGGTTCAGAGTGCCCAGCAATCCAGGCTCTTGACCTTTATGACCAAGAGAGAGGAAAGCTTGGCTACAGTGTCAGGTGGCAGCAGACCTTGACATCTGAGACAAAACACCTGACCCAGAATTAAGGAAAGCAAGGTTTATTTAGTTCACAGTTTGTGGAGGTTTCAGTCCATACTCTGCTTGCTCCAGGGCACAGTGGCACATGGCAGAGGACAACAGTTTATGACAGTGGAAAACAGCAAAAGCAACAAGAGCAAAAAAGGGGAGCAGCTTCAAGTACCCTCTTTCCCTCCCTTACATTGTATACAAACTATCTGCCCCAGGGTGCTTGTAGCACTCACACCCATAATCCCACCATTGGACCAAGAACCAATCACAAACTCTAGAAGCCCACCCATGATTGCATGAAGCTTTAGGGAGACATCCAGAAACAAACCATAGCATTCCACCCCTAGTCCCCCCAAAGACTCACGGACATCCTTTTATACATAGGACATTTTAGTCTAGCTCTAAGAATTGCCAAAATACTAGCAGTTTTAGCAATGAGAGAAAAGTAACCAAGACACTAGGGGAATCCCAATGTTGTGAGCTTTACAAAGATAGTTGCCAAGACAGCAATTTCCACTGATCACAGGAAAAGGTCATAGGAAAAGAACACAGTGAAATCCACTGAGAACTAAACTCAACATTGCACAGTAGACCAGCATCTCAGGCACCATCATCAAGAGCATCCTGCCCTTTGAATAGTCCTCACATAATGGCGTAAGAGCTTCCATCCCAGTAGATGCACATGTCTGAACACAAAAATATAAGTAAAGTAAATAAATGAATAATAAAAACCTAGGAAATGAGACTGTTCCAAAGTTAATACATGTGTAGTAACTGATTTCAATGGTTTAAAAGTATATCACAAATAATGTAAGAAAAGATCATAACTATGATCAATGTGTGCAAAGTAGATACAAATAATCAAGTGAATCAAATAAGGAAGACCTTCAGGATGTGAAAGAGCAGTTCAAAAAATAAAAACTAAATTTAAAAAACTCTTAGAAATATAAAGGTAGTAAGTCAGTAAGTTAGTTAAAATAATAATTTAGTGTAAATTTTTACCAATATATTAAGTACTAGATACTTTTACTGGCTCCTGAGACTATGTTGATGAATTATAACATTCAGACATGAGCAAATAAGAAATTTTAAAAAGTGAAAAAAATATGCAAGGCCACCAGGATGCCATTACAGTATCAAATGTATGAGTTTTTTAAATACAAGTGGGCACTAAACTGCAGACTAAGAGGACAGAAACTCTATGCAGCAAAATAATCACAGAAATGTGCCCAAATCTTGAGAAAAATATGAAGATCTAGATACTGAAGACATATAGAACTTCAAACAGACAAGACTAGAAAAACAAAGCAAAAAAAAAAAAACCCTCTTATTCTATGAGAGTTAAAAGTATTGAGGACATAAAAAGTATTTCTAAACCGTTATCTCTGTAACTATCTATCACCCATCTCTCTCTATCTACCTGTCTATCTATCCATCCATGTATCTGTCTCTGCAAGATAAAAATGCCAAGTCATTTAAAAAGTAAAATCACTGAAGTAGCAGTGGACTTCTCAGTGGAAACTGTAATGGTAGGAAGGGCATCTAATAACGTACCAAACCCTGAAGGACAGAAAGTGCAAACCTAAATACAATATCCAGCAAAACTATCCTATAGAATTGAAGGAGAAACAAAGACCTTTCAAGACAGGAAAACTATGAAGGGAAATTTATCTTCGGGTTCACTTATGATTCTTAAGAGAATCATATACCCAAAAAAGGAAAAGTAGACAAACAAATGAGGATTAGAAAAGAAACAAACGTTAAAAAATAAACAGGTGAGAATTAGTATGTACGTTTTAGTAATAACTTTGAAAGTAAATGATCTAGTTAAAATATGCACACTGATGGATTGAGTTGAAAAACAAGATGTAAATCTGATGCTTACCAAATAGACAACTCACAAGCTAATAAATATATAGAGATGGAAAAGACAAAAAACCATTCTATGTAAATGGAATTTGAACACAAGTAGGAAAATAGTAGTTATACTCATATACAATAAAGCATACTTGAAGCCAAAATTAGTTAAAAGAGGCAAAAAGTCACTGAATATTGGTAAAGGGGGAAATATATATTTGAATATCGGTGATTGGTATATCCAACCTGAATGTGAGTGGGACTAACCGATAGCTTGTAGCCTAAAGAGAATGCAAGGGAAAGTGAGGCTCACTGTTTGCTACCTCCTGCCTGCACTGCCATTAACTATTTTGCTCCTGTCCTGTCCCTCTGCCACGTTACTCTGCCTTGGAGTTAGCCAACTCTGGATTGAAATCTCTACAAACTGTGAGCTAAAATAAATCTTTCCTCCTTTTAGTTCTGTGTGTTGGGTATTTTGTCCCAGCAATGAGAAAATAACTAAGACACCAATGAAAATGGAAACATGACATACCAGACTCTGCAGTATGCAGTAAAGGCAGCTGTATGTAGGAAGTTTACAGCAATTAATAGTTAAAAATAATAAAATTACAACAGAAAATCAAGATATTACAACAAACATGATTGCATTTCAGAGAATCATTAGAGAATAGAATATCCATTGTCCAAATATATTGGAAAATAGACAAGAAAGGGATAAATTTTAGATAAACGTGCTCTGCCAAAATGGAGCAAAGAGGATGTAAAATCCTAAGCAGAAGAGTAACAACAGTGAGTTGTAGAGTTTTCATGCATGCCTATGTTACATTTTGTAAAACTCATTACTTAGTATAATTAAGACTCACTAAAAATATTTCCAGGTGAAAGAAAAATACACACACACACACACACACACACACACACACACACACATATGTTTGCCTACTACAGGGTTAATATCTCTTTTTAGGAAAAAAGAAACAACCTGTCAACAGGCATTGAGATGTAAAATCATGCTCTAATTAAGTGAATATTTTTAAAAGTTCATTACTGGGACAATGTTTTAGGATAAATGGGACAAAATCACATTTAAGGAAAGGCAGACAATGAGTCTAGATGACATGAAAGAAAGAATCTAAAGCAACTCTTAATTTTCTTTCTGTCTCTGAAATGTTTTAAATAATACACAGCTAATCTCTGTACATTTGCTAATCAAAGCAGCCACTGATTAATAATTCTTTAAAATACTGTGTCTGCCCTGAATATATTCAGTCTTTTTGGCATTTTTCTAAGTAATAAAGGCAGCTGTTTACAAAGATTTCACTTTGCATTAGGTATTATAAATAATGTAGAGATGAATTAAAGTATACACAAGTCTAAGTACGGTTTATATGCAAATGAGCTCTTATTTTACATAAGAGAATTGAGCATCTTTGGCACAGTATATCTACATGGGGCGAGTGGTGTCCTGGACTCAATACCTCACAGATTCTGGAAGATGACTGAATTTCATACTTATGGTTATATTTCTAAGAATGCAATTTGTCCTATCTAGATATTTCCTAGATGGTATTATAATTATTATTAATTAAACTGAGAATCAACAAATGAGGATTTGGGCACTTAAATTTTTAACTAGTTAGTGTATTATTATACTTAGAAAACTAAATGGGCTTTTATACAAATGAATTTTGAAACACACTATTTTAATGTGCATAGAAATACCATAACAAGCTATGTGTTTCTTTAAATAGAAGTTGTCCTGAGAAACCCTCATATGAGTGGTTTAACATTCTGTCTCAGGCCTTGCTCTCCTTTGATAATAGAATGAAGACAACTCTAAGTGGGAAATGTGTGCTGGAGTTCTGGAGATCAGAGGAGATCACTGTCTTCTGGAGATCTTCAAGAGAATGCATGTTCTCCTTGAGGCCGTGCAGGGTTCCTAATGCTAGTGCTTGAGGAAGAAAGCAGGTGCTCAAAGTTAGGCATATGGGCCTTGGGCTAATACAGCTTTGTAGAGCAGCCCTAAAGATGAGTTTTCAAGCTTTTGTCTGAGGTCAACATTCCCTTCCTCAGCCCTGATGAGTTAATTTAAAGGAGTTGAAATGAACCCCAAAACTTTCATCTTAAAACATTTGAGGTTCTCTGAAACAGTTTTGTAGGTGGAAGAGCATTCTGGAATGCAATGCAAACTATATTTCTTTCCAGATCTTCCTTCCTGAAAATTTCCTAGCTTTCGTAGATGACTTCTTTGCTACCTCCTGAGGCTGGTTTCCCTGGCGCTCCCACCTTTTGGCCCTGGTAATTTCAGTGATACAAACAGAGGGATGATGGGATACAGCTGCATCACTTTAATCATACTGCTTCTGTTGTACCAGGGTTTAGTCAATGGTGTTATTAAAATAATTTAGAAGCTCCCAAGTCAATCCCCAACTGAAATAAGTCCGATACTCTTGATTTCATTACAGAAGAATATTGCAATCACAGTTGGCTGCAGCTAAAGGGACTACATCAAACTCTAGTCATATAGCACATCATACATTCTAGGGACATATCCTTTTGGGAGACAAATTTATCTGGAAATTTGAAATTGAAGTTTTAACCATTCATTTTAATTAAGAAGTAACAACAGACTGTTAATCACTGATTCCAAACTTAAGTAGCTAGTGACGATCAGAACCTAGAATAGAATTGCAACTCATTCTCATTTTGGTGATAAATATATCAAATTAATGATAACATAGGAAGAAAAAGGAAATATTTATTAAATATTTTCTTTCAACCTAGATGCTCTACTAGCCTTCTACATGAATCATTTCATTTACAAAACTCACTTCGAGCTATATACTGTTACAGTTGTCAAGTTTTACAAATGAGAAACTAGAGTCCAAAAGGCTGAACTACCATTACTGAGTTCTCCAAGCAGTAAATAATGGAGGACATATTCAAATTTGCAGTCTGCCTCCAAAGCTCACACTTTAAATGAAGATATACTCATCTTTCACCTGATAGATACAAGCCAATCCTTATGTTGGAGTTAAAATAAATATTACATGAATAAATTCTAGCTCTGTCCTATCTCTTTATCAAACAATTCAGTAAAGGGTGGTAGCAGGAGATGAAGAGATTTACTCAAGTTCAAGTAATAGCTGACAAACCAAAATTAGAATACAAGTATTCCAGCATCCAATCTACAATTATTTATCTGGTCCCATGTCAGTGGTGTAGAAGAAAAGCAAAAAATATTCAGGGCATCACGCATATTTGATTTAATTTTTATAAGCTCGTAAAACTGTATTTTCTCTTCTTTGCGTATAGCTGAAAGGAAAAAAAAATTACACAATCCTTCAAAATACTTCAGTGCTCTGTGAAACTCATTTCTATTCTGTATTTCATAAGCACTTTGAGAATAATTGTGGCCTAAATTTAGACACTTTTGTTTATGTATATCACAAAAACGCCTCTCCATGGTTCCTTGTATTTTATTTAATGAGTGACAATTTGTGATATCTGTTTCATCTGTAAGGTTAGGATGAAGATTATTTAATCAGCACTTCAGCATGAAAGGTGGCTCAGTATTCACTTGTACCATGCGGGCTAGTCATATTTCATTGGAACTGGGCAGAGCTTCTGTGTGAACTGAAAATTACATAGTTTTTGCTTAGCCTTTCTTGTATGCGATCAATAAGGAAAATAAACACATACTTCTTTGGCTGGTTGTTTTATGCCAGGAGATGGATTGACAATCGGAATTCGGTGGCTGCCTACTTGAACACAGGAGATGGTACCAGGGAGTAGCCAAGATCAGAAAGTGAGGGATGTGGGCCCCTTCATTGCTTTAACTGTCAGTACAAAATTTAACCTCTCAAATGCTTATGGTTCTTTTCCATGACATGGACAGGGTTTTGTTGTGTGATGCCATATTATTGCCATGGCTACCAAGGATATCCTACACACCAGGATAGTGCTTCTTCCCATGATATTAATGCTGGCAGAACTTACCTGTTGTCAGTGTGTATACTCATAAAATATTTTTCTTTTTTATAGCAAGCTGTTTTAGGCAAGTTACTTTCACATTACACATAACTGAATTCATATACAATCTTACTTTGTGTTTATCACATTTTCAATAGCAATGTTTCCACCATACTTGTGATATATTGTGTTGAAAAAACACAGAAGCATGTTACAATAATTTTATGATAAAAGAGAATCTGTTATCATGTTTTCTGGTAGTCTCTTTATAAAACCTTTTGTGAGTTTTTAAAAAATTAAAATATTTCACATGAAAGAATAGCAAAGAATTTTCGGTCCATAATAAGAATTGGATCTTCTGCATCTAAGTTAATGAGTGGTGTGCCCTACTTTCTTTCATATAATTTTTGGTTAAATATCACCATATACATGAAAATAAAATTATAAAAACTTCCACTCATATGTGGATATGATTGTCAGGGGTAGGTACAAATAGCCACAATAAATAAATATTATTTCTTATATCAGCCAGATATCCCCAAATAGTTATAAATGAAAGAACAAAATAACTTACCACATGTAATGAGATAAGACAATAAATGCTATGTTATTATCTAGGAATAGTTTTGAAGTAATTGATTAATATAATATAATTTCTATTCCAGTAGCCTGGAAAGACAATACGTTTGAAAATCCTTCTCCTCAGGAGCATGGACCATGAGGTGTATTTTTTATTGTCTTTAAAAAAAATCTATGATGGATTTATATTTATTCATTCTCCACTGTATATCTCTTTTTATTCTAAAGATTAAAAAATGAAAACATATTCACAAAGACACAGACATAAACAAAACAACATAAAAACAATAAAACAATGCAGAATTTCAGTCAAGGTGATAGGAGTTAACAATGGTTGTTGTATTACACATTGTTAATTTGAAATTGATTACTCAGAGAAACATATAGACATGGAAGCTTGACCAAATAATTAAACATTAACTGTTCTTTTCAATAAAAATTAGTAGTACAGTTATCTTTGCTATCTTGTGTATGCATATATACATATTTTCCCTTGTTTCTTTTCTCTTTTCCCTCATCCCAGTTCTATCCTTTTGAGCAGTTTCTTTCCCTTTGACAATATATATGGTACCGTTTAGATTTTATTTACTCCTTCAGGTTCATTCTTACACTAGGGAGACAATATGATGTTTACACATGTGAATCTGATTTACTTCACTTGCGAATATGGTCTCTAGTTGCATCAGTTTACCTACAAAAGCCTTAGGCTTATCTTTATGACTGAGTAATATTTCATTATATAAAAATACCAC
Source organism: Dinomys branickii (assembly GCA_004027595.1). Classification (NCBI taxonomy): domain Eukaryota; kingdom Metazoa; phylum Chordata; class Mammalia; order Rodentia; family Dinomyidae; genus Dinomys; species Dinomys branickii. The sequence goes on along the minus strand of PVLD010009825.1, from coordinate 25,259 downwards.
ATAATTTTTATCCATTCCTTATTTGATGGGCATTTGGGCTGCTTCCACAATTTAGTTATAAATTGTACTACTATAAATATTGGTGCACATATACTGCTGTGGTATGTTTTTTTGTTCTTTTGGTAAAAATACCCAAAAGGGAAGTAGTTGGGTTGAATGGGACCTGTAACCCTATTTTACTGAGGAATGTTAAACTGATGTCCACAGCTATTGCTCCAGTCTTCACTCCCACAAATGGGGAAATGTTTTTCCCAGCAATCCCTCCAGCATCTGTTACTGGTTGATTTACAGATGATAGTCATTCTTACTGGGGTAAGATGAAATCTCAACTTTGTTTTAATTTGCATTTCTCAAATGACTAATGATGTTGAACACTTTTTCATGCATTTATTGGTCATTTGTATTTCTTTATCTGAGAAGCATGTATTCATCTTAGATGCCCATTTTTGAATCGGATTTTTGAATTTGGGGGGTCTGATATTTTTAATTCTTTATATGTTCTAGATAGAAGTTCTTTGTCCAAGTGACAGCTGGTTAAATGTTTTCCCAATTTGTGGGGTTTTGTTTTAGTTTGCTGGTAATTCTTTAGATGTGCAAACTTTTCAAAGTGATAAGAACTGAGTTGTTGATTCCTTGAGGTATTTCCCATGCGGTTTCGTTTTTGTTCATGAACTCTCTGCCTCCCCTTATATCTTCAAGATTTTTGTTACTTTCTCTTCCAGTGGATTTAGTGTTTTTGTTTTAATAGTTAGATCTTTGATCCATTTTGACTTTAGTTTGGTGCATGGTAATAGACATGGATCTAGTATTAGTCTTCTGCATGTGGAAAACCAGTTTTTCCAGCACCATTTAAAAGAGTCTATCTTTCTTCCAGTGAACTTGTTTGAGCCCTTTGTCAAAGATAAGGTGGCTGTGTGTGTGTTTGTGGTTGCGACTGCATCTTCCTGTCTGTTCCATTGACCCTCAGGTCTGTTTTTTTTTTTTTTTCCAATAGCATGGAGATATTATGACAGAAGTTTTGCAATATAATTTTGTATCAGGGACTCTTATACCACCTGACTTTTCCTTGTTGCCCAGGATTGTTCTTGCTATTCTGGCTCTCTTCTGGTTCCAGATGAATTTTAGCAATATTTTCCCTAGATCTGTGAGGTGTACTAATGGTATTTTAATTGGTATTGAATTGAATCTGTACAACAATTTTGGAGTATAGCCATTTTCTCAATGTTGGTTCTTCCTGTCAATGAGCAAAGAGTATCTTTCCATTTTGTGAAATTCTCTTCACTTTTTTCAGAATACTATAGTTTTCACTGTATATATCTTTCACTTTTTTTGTTTCATTCCTAAATATTTTAATTTTTGGATGCTCTTTTAAAGATATGTTTTCTTCTTAATTTTTCTCTGTATGTTTGTTGTTTTTGTACAGGAATGCTATTGATTTTTGGGTTTTGACTTTATATCCAGCTACACTACTGAATTTATTTATTAATTCTAAGAGTCTTTCGGTGGAGTTTTTGGGGTATTCCCTGTAGAGTATCATGTCATCTGTGGATAACTGTAATTTCACTTCTTCCCTTCCTATCATTATTACTTTTATTTCTCTCTCTTGCCTAATTGCTCTGGCTATTGTTTCCACAACTATGTTGAATAAGAGTGGTGACATGGACATCCATATTTTGTTACTGATTTTGAATTGAAAGCTTTCAATTTTTGTCCCTTTAGTATGATGGGGGACAAAAGTGGCTGTTGGTTGTTGCTTTGCCATAGATGGATTTGATCAGGTTGAGGTAATGACCATCTATTCACAGTTTCTGATGGCTTTTATCATTAATGAGTGTTGGACTTTTGTCAAAAGCTTTTCTGTATTTATTGAAATGCTCATGTGATTTTTGTCTTTGGTTCTGTTGATATGGTGTATTACATTTATTGATTTGGGTATATTGAACAATCCCTGCCTCTCTGGGATGAATCCCACTTAGTCATGGTGTATAATCTTGTTAATGATTTGCTGTATTCTATTTGATAGTATTTTATTGAGTATCTTTGCAACTATGTTCATTAGAGAGATTGGCCTATAGTTCTCTTTCTTGCTTGGGTCTTTCTCATTTTGGTATCAGTATAATACTTGCCTCCAGTAATGAATTAGGGAGAATTGCTTCTTTTTCAATTTCATTGAAGAATCTGAGGAGTGTTGCATTAAATCTTCTATGAATTTCTTGTAGAATTCAACACTGAATCTATCATCACCTGGGATTTTCTTTGTTGGTAGGTTTTTAATCACTTTTTCAATTTCATTAATTGATATTGAGCTGCTCAGTATTTTATATCTTCTTGATTCAACTTTGGTAATTCATATGTACCTTGAAACCTTCTACTGTTTTCCATACCATGAAAGTAAAGATTTTCAAAGTAAGTATTGATGAGCTTCTGAATATCTATAGGATCTGTAGAGATTTGATCCTTTTCATTCCTTATGGCATGAATTTGAGATTTTTCTTTCCTTTTTTTGATAAGGTTTGCTAGAGATTCATCCATTTTATTTTTTCAAAGAATAAACTCTTTAATACATCAATTCTTTGTAGGTGTGTGACTTCCAAGTTATCCTATGTTGGTGTCTGCTGGACTTTTTCTGAGTGAAGTGGAGTTCTCAGATTGCATTTTGCTCCTTTGTCTTGTCATTTTTGGATGCCAGAGGCAAAGGGCAGAGCCTCACTCTTCCTGGGCAGCTCGCCAAAGATCTCTAGCATTCCTAGTTTTCCTGGATATCAGACTTCCCCATGATGGTGGTGGGAGGTAGGGCACCATGTCCCATTCCCCAGGCAGTTAATGGAGCATAAAAGTCTCAGATGAACCATGAGAGTGGCACATCACAGGGCCAGGGTCCCAGGGCAGTTAATGGAGCATACCTGTCTCTTTTAAGCCTCAGTCATAAACTACTTCTTTTCGTCCTTTTGAGACAAGGTTTCCCAGTTTAGGTTGGACTTGAGCTCACTTTGTAGCCCAGGCTGGCCTGTAACTCACAGTGATCCTCCCGCCTCAGTCTTGCTGGAATTACAGTCATGCGCCACCATGCCCAGGCTTCAAGGTTTATTTTTAGCTGTATTGACTGAACTTGCTAAATGAAAAGCAAATCAAAAACAAAACAAAACAAAAAAAGCAAACATTGGTTTTAATGAGATCTTTAGTCATTCAGCAAATATTTACTGAATGTCTATTATATGTGGGATGTTTTTTCTAAACACTGTGAACACAATAAAATATTCAAGAATCAATTATTTTATGAAATACACATTCTCAGTGAATAGACACTAAATAAGATAAATAAGTATTCTATTACACTGAATTAATATGAGTAGTAACAAAAACAATATAAGAAAAAATTATATGCAGTCACTGAGGCATAGAAATTTCAGGAGTGGTGGGGAGATGGCTAAGAAGAGACATTCTAAATCAGTAAATGAAGTAAATCAGGGATTCTGTCTGCAGACATTTGGAAGAAAAATATTTAAAGGAGGAAGCTAGAAGAGGCAGAGGCTGGAGTGAATAGGTATATACTCAGTGTGTTGGGGAAAATCAACAAGTCTAGCAATGATGCTGCAGAGTGAATTAGGGTGGAACAGCAACAGAATAGTAGAAGATAGTAAAGACTTAAGCATTTTCTCTGAAAGTGGCAGGTAGTTTCATTTGATCCGATCAGAGGCATGATGGGATACTAACAGACTCAAACTCACTTTGAACTCAAGCTTCCTATGAAACCATCTGCTAATTTTACAGTAAATCTTGTTATGGTGTGGGTACTTCACATCTACACCCTCACAATTCAAATAAGCAAAACAATAAACAAAAAGAGGACTGTGTGGAAGTGAGGGAGTATTGTCGATGTAAATTGGCGTGTGGACACTGACAAACTTCAGTCTTCTTCTGAAGCTCTAAGTGGTTTCTGTTGGCTTTCTTGGTGGTGGTGCTGCTGCTGCTGCTGCTGCTGGTGCTGCTGGTGTTATTGACTATTAATCTCTACTTATCCTGAAGCCACTATTGTTTCCACAATTGTCATCGTCATCATGGTCATGATCATCAAACCACTTCAGTTTCTGTAAAACTTTGAGATCATGGGAGAAAGGAAGAGTGCAGCCAGCGGCGAAGTTAATCTCTGTATCTGAGAAACATAGCCTGAACTAGCCTCCTTCCCCCTCTTCATGAGAAGCAGTCTTAGACACTTGTAAGTGACAGAGAAAATGAAATGGCTGCCTTTATTTTACAATAGTCAGTTTATTTTTATTTATTTACTTATTTATTTATTTGGTACTGAGAATCAAACTCAGGACTTTGTGTTTGCCAGACAGGCACTGATGTCACTGAGCTATATCCCTGGCCCGTGAATATTCAGTTTAAAACCACCCTTCTTTTAGAGGTGTGTGTGTGTGTGTGTGTGTGTGTGTGTGTGTGTGTGTGTGTGTCTGTGTGTGTGTGTGTGTGCATGAGCGCCCGCGCATGTGATTAGTTTCCGGGCCTCTGTGACCATTTTTCCTAAGATTATGAGCAGATTCACAACAAAAAGCTAAACTATAAAACAGGATGCACATATGATATTCTACATTTTTAGTTTTCTGTTTGGCCAGTGATTAATGGAAACCCCTCAATATAAGACTACTGTTGGCACATAGTAAGTCTTGCCTTGGGCACAAACTTTATTGATGCCATGCTCAAAGCTTCTTGGATTCTCCTGGGTTCGGTTAAGTCCTGCCTTGTTAATATGTTGTCATTCTGCCATACACTATGGATAACTGCACATGACCCTGGAGACTAGTCCAAGCAACCTATATGGTTGTTGTTTCTGAGTTTTGCATGCTGATATTCAGAATCTATCTGATTTGCAGTGTTCATATTGATTTTATGACTTGATTTGTAAATACAAATCATTCTGGGAGATAAGGTAACACTGGACTATAGATACAAACCTGTTTGCACAAGCAGGCCTTGTCAGCTCCCTCTTTCCAGTTCATGCATCAGATAGTCAATCTCTCTTACTCTCTAAGGCTCCCAGCAGCTGAAATATGATCAATGCTCTGATAGGCAACTAGCAAATGCAGTTAGATCTTTTTCTTTCCCTCTGGGTCCTTTCAGATGTTTTGGCCTTGGTGTGAAAGATGTTTCACCCTTTACCTGTCTTTGTTGACTACATCATCTTTAACTGTCAAGTCTTAGTTTCATCATTACTTCATACAGAAAACTTTACAAATTCAATCCACTCTGACAAAACTGAGGTTACCACCAGGTCAGCCGAACTTCTGTAATGAGGAGAGTTCTCGCTGTCAGGTGCTTTACGCATTGGTCTCTCAGTAGAGATCAGTGAAAGCAGAAATTAAATCTGTCCTTCTTGACCTGAAGTTTTGCACAGAACAATAAATTTAGTAGATTCACGCATGCATCATTCACTGAAACATTTCTAGCCTGTTCTACTCCTAATTCCCCTCTGCTGGAGTTATCATAAAAGGCTAAACATCAAGAAGACAAGTGCCACTCTGTTGTGATTTGTTTGTATCTTTATTGGATACAGAAAAATCCAAATCACTGAGTAAATACGAGGTAACTTCATTAAAAAAACAAATTGTGGTGGTGTTACACTATAAAAAACTTTCCTATTCACACACTTAAAATGCACACTTTTCTTTAATTTATATTACTTCTCTAACATGATTTAGAGTATGAGAACAATGCTAAATAAAATAATTGTTTCATTGGCAGTAATAATCATCCAAATTGGGAGTCTTGGAAAGTTATATAGAGACTGAAACACGTGAGACTAGACTAAGATGGAGCCAAGTTCATCTCCACAGAGGGAACAGTCAGTTACAAAGGGTCTGAGCGCAGAAGTCAGCGCAGAGTGTGTGTGTGTGTGTGAGGTGAGAGAAAGCCAGCCAGGTGCAGGTTGGCTACAAGCGCAAAGGCCAGAGGAGGGAGGCTCTGCAGCTTGTTGCTGAGTGACTGGAGTGATATTTCACATCAGTAAGAAGCTGACTGTGAGATGAATACTCTGCCTCCAGAGAAGAGAACAGATATATAGTGGGATTTGGGCTGGACTTCAGTTATGGGAGTAAAGAAGGAAGGTAAAAAGGAGAAGGATGGACTTTTCTGATACATAATAAATAAATCGGCAGGTATATACAAGGTTACTAAGAATTTTTATTTTTTTATGCAGCAAAATATAAATTTTTTGTTTTTAATGTTAATAAATTTTAGCAAGAGATTTCTATGTTCTGGGCCTAAGTTTCTTGTCTGAAAATATTATATGCAACCTTTCTCTGAGTCTAAACCCTCTATTCTCACAGTCATGAATATCTTACTAACCATTAAACCCATTCCCAAATACTTGTTATTCCCATTACAACAATTATTTTATAGGCTACTTTGGATAAAATGGTATCCAAATTATTTAATAGAGTCATAGTGTTTTTAAAATAAGTGGTATAATTGAAAGGAAAGATGATCAATAAATCTCTATACTTCTACATGATATTTTTTTTCTTTGTCTTTAAGAGAGTTGCCTTCTCTTCAGACACAGTTCTGTGTTTTAAAGAAATACGAGGGTTTCTGATAGTAAAGATGGTACTTGTCCAGGCATGGTGGTTCACGCCTGTAATCCGAGCACTTGAGAGGCTGAGGCAGGAGGATTTCTGTGAGTTCAAGACCAGCCTGAGCTACTTAGTGAGTTCAGGACCAGTCTGAACTCATACAGTGAAACTCATTCTCAAAAAAATAAAAATAAAAAAAAAAGAAAAATGATGGTACTCAACTCTAGCACATTCAATAAACAAAAAATGAGCTAAATAAACAAACATACACACACATATACATGCAAAACTCTTCATGATCTAAGTATTTCGACCTGTCTATATTCAGCTTTTAGCATTTTATTGAAGACCCCTATGCCATAGTAATTGCTATAGCCAAGCATATTTCTTAAGTCACATAATCTTGAGTACTTTTTAATGTCTTAGTACATGTTTTTCTTTACTTTGCATGCATTCATTATTTTTCAAAGGATCCAACATACTTTCAGCAGTCAATAAATTCAAATTACTATTACTAAAATTACAAGGAAAGACCATAAAACTTTAAATGAAGTAACATCCAATTTATTATATCATTCTAAACATTTACTTTGCTGAACTGGGGAGGAGGATAGTTTGTAGACTATGGGAAATTTAGGATAGGAATAACAGTAAAACAAAATTAGGCACGAGGAGAATGGAAATAGAAATTGATTTTTGCTGAATCAGAAGATAGAAGCAAAAAGAATCAGCAACATTCAGATGAGCAAACTTAATATGACACAGACTTCTACCTGGACTTCTGTATTGATATGTTTCATTTAAGCAAACTATGAGTTCATGCTTAACTCTGTATGTAATTGATTTATCGTGTTTGTTTTTTAACCAACTGAATGGCTAAGATATAGCTAAACTGAAACATAGGTTCTACCCCTAGTACAACTGGTAATAAAAAACCCCCAAGTACATAGAGAGAAGCTGATGCCAGTTCTGCATAGAAAAGAAGCACTGATATGTACAATGCTAATCATTAAGAAAACAATTATAGCTGTCAGCTTAGGCTTCCATTGCCACAGAAAATGTGGTTTAATCCACAGGAATTTATCTCACAGTTCTGGGACCATGGGAAGCCTAAATCAAGGTGTCAGACAATTCGGTTCCCTCATCCGGGCTCTCTTTCTGGCTTGTGGGCGGATTCTGAGGGATCAAAAAGACACCGAGAATACAATGTTCTCAAATTTCTTGTTCAAGTATATTCACATGATGTTGAAGGCTCCATCTTCATGATCTTACCTGAATCTGATTCTCTTCTAAACCCTTTCCCTATAAGTATGGTTACAGTAGGGATTACAGTTTAAGCATATAAACCTGGGACACAGAATTCACTCATAGCCACAAGCTCATGTTGGCTAAGTAAAATATTTGCTCAAGGCCATTCAGATAGTAAGTGCCAACCTCTATTTGAATTTAGATCTGTGTATCTTGCTCTTTTTATTATATATTAGTGTTCTACATGCGGCAAGGAGAATAGTTGAGATAATTAGTTATAAACAGGATTTCTATTTCTCCTTCAGCATATACTAAAGGACAATCTTGAATTCATCATTCAAGTTATGACACCAAACAAGGGAATGGCAGTTTCCCAGTACAACCAAACAGACATGATATCCAGAAGAGAGTGAGGAATGTGTATCTAGATTGTAGTTTTATATAATTCTTTAGGGAAAAATTCTGTGTTAGATAACAGCAATGGGAGAACAGAATTAGTGCTTTTGTTTTTATTTTTCCTTTTATTATACAGTGTCAGCCCTATCACAGGTTTTCACAGACTTTTTTGTGATGTGGTAGAAATTACCAAAAGGGGAAAGCAGCATGCTTCTTCATCTTATTCTGGAAAGTTAGGAAAATTGTCACGGTAGGAAACCTATCAGTTTTGTTTCCTTAGGACAATCTCTGTCCCTCTCTTGAAAAAGGGGGCACACTACTTATTGTTCTGTACTGGAAACATTTTGAAACTAAAATGCTTCAGTTGCTGAACATTAAGAACTTTCACTCTTTTAATACGGATCAAGAATGCACATTCCTGTAAAAGAAAATAGAATAAGAAGAATGCCAGAACAAGGACTAAGAAGAAAACATGTCAAATCAGCTTATTATTGAGTTTGCAGAATGACTTCGTTCTGGGTAATGAACACAGCAGAGACATCTTTTCAGTAACAGAACTGTGCTCAGAACACTTATACATCTTATGCACTGAATATTGACAGGAATCCCACAAAGTAGGCATTGCTACTTGTATTTTAAATATGAAGAAACAAATATTTTGGGAATAAATAAGTTACTTGACCTAGCATATAAAGTTAATGGGACTCATATTCAAGTTTTCTCAAGCTCAGGATCTAGTGTACAGGGTGGAAGCATAGAAAGGTAAGGAAAACTTATTTTTCATTTGTGACACTGGAGATTAAACTCATAGCCTTTGCAGTGAGATACATCACTCCTCCATACACCTTTTCTCTAGTTTTGATTGTGCTAAGTCTCTGGAAGAGAAGCTGAAATGTTAACATGATCAGCTGGAGCCCACTTCTGGGTTTGTCTGTGTGGGTTACGGCATTGCAGCCTTGGGAGTCTATGTCTGGTCCTTTCCTGCCTCTGCTCCGGCACTCCTGTCCTGTACTGCTTCCCTGCCACCAGAAATACATCATCTTTGCTTTGCTCTGCCACAGTTTTTCACCATGAGGCTTCTTGTGTGGAATCAGCAGATGACGGACTGAAATCATTAGTTAAATTAAACCTTGCTTCCTTCAAGTTTGGGGTGTCAGTTATTGTGTGAAGCAATGGAAAAGATGACTAAGCAGAAAAATTGTACTTGGGGTGGGTTCATTTGTGTGACTCCACCTCACTGCATGATTCAGAAGCTTTTGAATGTATTTGTCAGAGGAATTTGGAAAAGTTGGAAGAAACTTGCTAGATAAGCCCTGGCTTGCTGGAGAGGTTGCTGGTTGTTCTCTTCAAAACCTGACGTCCAGAACGCTGATAAGAACGCAAACAATAGAAGCCAGGTTCTTCAGGTTTCACATAGGTGTAAAATCATTATTGGAAAATGCACTAAAGTCTATGCATGTTTCATTGTCTGGTGAGAAAAGCTGTGAGTAGTGAGTGTAGACAGACCATAAAAAATGCTATTTTGGCTTCAAGCAGGAAGGCTACAGGGTAGATGTATATATGCTCTTTGGAACTAATATTTTATCATGGTGTTCACTGGATGCCATTAATGAAGCTATAAGGTATGATATGTACCCTGTTTGGTTTAGGTATTGTTTTGGTCCAATTCTTTTCTGCTCCTCTACCTTACATTTTGGAATGGGAATATTTATCCTGTGCCACTGTACCTGTATTATGTAACTCGTTTTGGTGTTTACAGTGATTCACAGCTAAGAGTTTGTCCTGAGTCTCAGGAATGACTTTAAGTTAGACTTTTGAAAAATGCTTGAACTGTTGAGAATTTGAGGAATTATTGCTTTTCTGTTTGTACATGAGATATATGTATTATATTAGGTGGAATTATAAATTTGCTGTTTTTTTTCTTGATTAACTACTGTTTAAGCAGATAAGTGTTTGGGTAGCCAGTTGAAACATTGTGGGGAATGGACATTGGGGTAGAGTTTCAACCTCACTGGTTCTGTGTTCCACCCCAGGGACTGGTGGAACACATTTCTAGGTTTCTTTGTGTATATCATATAAGCATGGCCCTGTGGCCTATGTTTGATCCATTCTGCCTTCTGCTCTGGCATTGTTCTCCTGCTCTGCTTTCCAGAAACCATAGACTAAACATCTTTGCTATACCACACCCTTCTGCTTTCTAATGGACTGAAACTGTGAACCGAATTAAATCCTTCCTCCTTTAAATTGTGAGTGTAGGATATTGTATCCAGTGATGGCAAAGCTGATTAATGCAGTGCCTACATTACTCATGCTGGGCTTGAACTTGGAATTCTCAGTGTCAGTCTCCTGTATGGTAATTCTGTGTGTATAAATCGCTGTGCTTGGGTTGGAAACTGATCTTTTAAGAGGGCAAAATATAGAGACTGCGATTTATCTTAGTTTTAACAGGCCTGTGTAGCATTGTAAGTTCCTAGGTTTGATCACAGAAACATGTAGACACACACATAGACACACACACACACACACACACACACACACACACACACACTTCAAAGCAAAAAGTTATTTTTTGACTCAGGGCCTTTCTACATAGTTCAAATTGGCCTTGAACTTACTATGTATTCCAGGTTGTCCTCTAACTTGAAAGAATTCTGCCTTTGCTTCCTGAGTGCTGGACTACAAGCATGTGCCACCATATGCTGCAGCAAAACAGCAATTGCTTTTGAGGGTTGATGTGGTCACACTAAGTATAAAATCAAGTATAAAATACTTCATGGCAAGTGAGAAAAGTATGTAATTTAAGCCACAAACACTTTCAAAATTAAAGGTACAATAGTGAGGACCAGAAACTCATGAGTGTTAGAATCAGCAAATATACCACTGACATTCTGAAAAATCAAGATGAACCTAGGAATACAAAAGATCTGGGTAAAGAGAGTATAAAGAATCTACAGCAGGACATCCAAAAAGCATGAACAGCAATGAGTATAAGGGTGGTTGTTTGCACTGGAAAGACTTTTTTCCTGGGCCTAGAATGAATTTGCCCACCCAAGATCATGGTGGAGTGAAGTTCTTCATTGTATATCATCCACTTCAATTTAGAATGACATTTTCATACATATTCAGCACTGTTCTGCATGAGTGTATCTCTTAACCATTGGCTGATATAGAGATTTAGGTCTCCTAGTCATTACATATGAATTATATCTTTAAGAAACAAACTATCCTCTGGTAAGTATGAAATAGTCCATTTTTAAAAGTAGAGACAACCAACTCTATTTTCTGATGCGTTATTATCATTTTTCATTGCTTAGCCATATGTTCAGAAAGGCTTTAGAGAGACCTCCACTCTCATGGTCCTTGTTGGCTATATCAAAGCACACCTTTCATTGCTGGGATCACACCATGTTTATGGCTCCTAGTCAGTTGTTTGTTCTGGATTGAAGCATTACAATTTTTCAAGAAAGTTTAAAATTTGAATAGCAGTTTGATTCTAAAATAACTTAAAAACCAAAAATGCTTTCCAGGCAGTATAACACACTTTGGGTATAGTATTGGTTTGAAATAATGGGTCATAGGAAAAAAAGTATATGTAGCCTTTTAACTGGAAATGTTGATTGATTATTCACCCCTGGGTCATCTATCTTCTGAAGTTCATATACTATTTGTAATGTCAAATTAATCTTAAAATTTTTTTTGATTCAACATTTTATTAAATTTCCATCAAATTCAACATAGATGTCAGAAAAAAGACTTTTTCACAGATATATAATAGTGACAATGAAATTTTCAACCATCTAACAAATATGATGTTGCATTCCAAATAGTTCTAAATAAGCTTTAATTCCATTTAGAAAACAGTACATTTCTTCAGACTGAACTTCTCAGAATTTGTCTTTATAGCTCTAGTCTTTTGTATTAACATAAAGCAGAGAGATGTGGCAATTACATCAGAATTGGCTTCAGACTGGACGTATCTACTGAAGTTTCATACTCTGATGATGTTTATATGAGGGTACAAAGGAACCTAGACATTCCAGGGTGTGCAAAAGAACTTGACTTGAATCACAAGCGTTATATTATTTTTCCTTCTTGGAGGACTGAAAGGCTGTTGGTGTCAAGATTTAATCCTAGAGAACATGAGAACCTGAAAAAAAAATAGTGCGATTGCAAAACAATGCTGTCTTGGTTTAGCATGTTTTAGGACACCTCCCTATTCAAAATATGGCAGATAGATAGATGGATTGATGATAGATATAGAATATATTATCAGAGGTAGAGTACAGAAACAAAATATGAACTCTGCTTTTTCTGGCAGAAAATTGTGCTAACATTTATTCTGGGATGTGAATTAAGAGTAATTTTCTTTGGATAAGAAACAAAGACACAGTAATCTCAGCGGGTAATATAAATAATGTGAAAATATTTCATTCAAATGTAGTTTAGAGTCACTACTATATCTCAAATGCTATTCTGAAAAGTTTAGAATTCATTCCCTAAGTTATAGGGAGATATGGAAGGCGTTGAAGAGGGGAAAGAAGTTCTTCATATTATATTTTCAAGGTCAGTATTTATTTATTATTTATTATTGTGTCGAGTATGAGCTGAGATCTGTCTATGTAAGGGAAATTACTGAAATGTCCTAGTCTTCCCCAAGCTAGTAATCTCAGTAATGAGTCCCCCCCATCCACACACACACACTACAGGTTTCAGCGTGTCTGTGTAACTCTTTCAAAATAACATTATGTCTTTTCTGGGCAGCTAAAGAACTAGCTTTCTGAATATTCTTTTTGATAGTGTTTCTATTCTAATCTGCACAGCAGCCAAATTATGTAACAATATCATTTCCATGTGTTCACAAATGTTTGCCCTGACTATATATTGGCACACTGAATAAAATCTAAATATCTTGCCTTGTGTGAAAGGCACCAACCTATCTACTGCAAACTTCAGCATTGTCATGTCTGGCCACTTGCGTCATGCGGTTCCTGAGGTGCAGTCTACTGACCTCTGTAGTTTCTCAAATTTATTTCTTTTCTACTATGAGTTATTTTTACACACTCTCCTGCATTGTACACTGTTTCCATGGTGTTTTAAAATTTAGTTTTTACCCATCTGCAAGCCATGAGTAAAACATCACAACCTCAAAATACTTCCTTGTTTGATCCAGTAGGTCATTCTTCAGCCCAGTTAATGGCTGGCATTGAACCTGGTCTATATTTTGTATAGATATTCTCCTATTTTATCCTCATGGGCCTGTTTGCCTATTTGCTCAATGTTTGCTGTACTTCCAGTTTATTAGATTCATAAATCACAAGGCTTTTCTCTTCTGTTCCTTAACGTTTACTCAGGAGGCAGGTAAGTACTTACTAAATATTTGTTAAATTGATTATGTAAAGAATTGATCACTTAGTAAAGATGCTTGTGTGCTAAACAATAAAACATAGGCTCTAGATAAATGAGACAGTTTATTGCCATCTCGTTCCAGTCTTCAATCTTAGGAAAACAGAGAAATAAAAAACATTTAAGTGTATCTTCCTCATCAAGATTTGGGGGCAGGGCCTAGATAATACATGATCTACAATAATCCCATCTATTAGAAACATGTCAGTAATATATGTTATTTTAAATTTTGATAGTCACATTAACAAAGAAAAAGAAATAAAAGGAATGAATGTTACTGCATTTGAACTCATTATATACAAAATACCATTTAAACATTAAATCAGTATGAAAGCCTTACAATATTCCACACTATTTATTCTTCTTAAAACTTTGAAATTCATTGTGCATTGCACTTTTATTATGTATATGTTTTTATGCTAAATTTTCCTTTTACCTGCAATAATTATCTACATTTAAATTCATAAAATGTTTCTTTGAAAAATAAATACACATACTTATTTTGTTCTACACTTAAAAGCTTTCCAATAACTTGGCCAACTACCAGCATTAATATTTAAATGTAAGTTAGTTAAAATTCATTTCCCTAGCTTTACTAGCCACTTTTCAAGTGCTCGCTAGCTATATGTCACTAACTGCTCCCATAGTGGACATCAAAATGAAGTTAATAGAATGTGCATATATGTGTCACTTTGCTGGATTTATAGAAGGTGGAACATTCTGGTAAAAGATGTTTGCCTTTCATACATTTACAGTAACCTGGCCAATTTTCTTATAGAACACCCTGTGAAAGCAATTGTGATGATTAACTGGTGCCCAAAGATTTATGCACACAAACTAAGAATGCTTTCCTTGAAAGGACAATTGCATATTGATTGACTCAGATCAAGTGCCTATGCTTCTGTCACACCAGAGGAAGATAAGCATCTCTGAGGTTCAGTTCCCTGACTTCCTCACTGTTGTCTGCTCAACCACCACTGAGTGTCACTGTGGGCTGCGAAGCCTGTCCAAAATCAGCAACCAAGAGAAAGCAATGAAAATGAATGATGATCTATTGAATTCTCCCGCGTTTCTTTGCTCTGCTCCTCACTTCTGACAGTAGTACACTTCTAAATCCATAAGAAGTACACGAGGAAAATTAAATTAGAGCACAAAGCCATGAAGGAAGAGCCTAGTAGATAAATACCACCTATCCAGGAAGAAACTGAAGTTGTCATATTAGTCAATGCGGACCTGATTAATGTCATGGAAACAAGATTAAATTTCTAGGGCTATATCAGCAGCATCAGGAATAAAATCTTACTTTTGATGCTTTTTCTTTGCTAAATGGCTAATATATTTGTTTGCTCATTTGTATTTGATTTTAGATGATAAAAGTTCTGAACTTTGTTATTGTTGGTATTCTATTTTAATATTAATAATTCCTACATGGATTTAAGGCAAGATACATTAGTGGAACTACATTTTAATTTCGCAGAATACAAGTTCAAATACAACTTATTAAAATGGAAAAGTACATACTTAACATAGTAAAATTTATGAGTGACCATTAAATATAACTTTTTATTAGCTTTGGTGGATATAGAAAATTAAAGATTTCATAATCAGCTATTATTGGTAGGTATAGACAAATACATAGTTTTTCAGAAGATGAAAATATCTTCTATGTTCACTAGAGTAGCTAGAGTTTTAAACCTTGGTACTTACATTTATGCACATAATAATGTAATGAAGAGTGCTTTTTTGTCACTGTAAAAATATCCAGAAATGATATTTCAATTACATTTGCTTCTATTGAATCAAAAACACAACACTAAAGTGAAAGCCACTGAAGGTGCTACCATAGGGATTAAAACTTAATGGATTCAGAAGCAGGGTTGATAAATTGTTTATGAAAACTTGAAGTATATACTGCTACATATTTGGAGGAGGTTCATAATGTTTTCATTATTTACTCATTTAATATATATTTTCCTTAATCTATTTTTAAATAATCATTTCACTGGAGATTGATAGAATTATAAAAGTGTCTTAATTATAATTTTCTTTCCATTAAGTCTGAAGGGGTCTGAGGCCCTAGCAGAGTGAGGATATTATCACCCTCAAGTAACCTCATGGTAGTGAGATACATTGTGCTGAAGCAAACAGATGTGCTTCAGATGATACGCAGATGGAAAAGCATCATGACTAAGATATCTGATGTGCATTTATCTGTGTCTGTATGGAAGAATGAGTAAACATTCTACAGTGAAGAGATAGAAAGACCTTCAGAATTCTGCTAATTTGGGAGGCCGTCAGTTCCAGCAACTAATACATATTGCAGCCTAAGAAACTGCTTATTCACTATTTTCATAATACCTTCTAAATCTCTGGATTAGCAACAGCTACATACAAAGCAAACAACGCCCAGAAAGATTGTGTGATTAATTTGAGGTCTTATAGATGTTACAGCCAAGATTTATTCTTGGGTCTTGACAGCAAAACTTTTCCATTAATCAATACTCAGTTCTAGTTCACTGTATGAATTTAAACAGTTCCACAGAAAAAGCATTTGATAATGATATTATCATTGCCTTCAATAAATATTGAAAAATGTGACCCTAAGGGAAAGTTTTATAATAAATAGTACAAAAATATATTCTTCCTTTTCTCACTCATCTTCATGACTACCTTTAAACTTTCTTAATATATAGTATTTATATATATTATACAGAGTTAATATTCTGAAAATTAAAACTATTGTACATAAAACATCTATAGAAAACTAGAAACATATGTAGTTCTCAATAATTGGTAGTTATAGATGTGATATTATGACAGCACTGTTTTTGAGAAACACAGTTGAGGTAGCAACAAGTAAAAACACTTAAATTCAGGCATTATCTGTTCCTATCCAAAATTTTTCACTTTACACTTGGAAGGTTATATCTACCTCTCCTCAGGAACATCAGTCTTTCAGGCATCAACCCATTCATTTTCCTCAGTCAAATAAATCAAGATATGTTAGAAGGAATTTGGTTTGAGCATTTAACAGTTTATTGAGGAAACCAACATTGCCTTGTATTTATTGTATATATTTAAAATGTATGAGAGGATATTTTTATATACACATGTGTGGTGAAATGATTCATTGAATCAAGCTAATTAATATACCCATCTCACATAAAAATCTTTATTCATGTGTGTTAAAACGCATCTCAGCAAAATTCCATCATACATGACAATACTTTCCATGACAGTCATCATGCTCTCTATTGGAATTTTATGTTTATTCTTCTCATATAACTGCCACTTTATGTGTTGTAAAGGATTAAATAAATGGTTTTCCTCAGTACGTGATGGATGAGAGAGGGTAGACTGGAACATTTTTAGAAATTATAGAGCCTGGAAGCAACTGAAGCACGAAGTGGCGCTTACAGGGTCACGCAGTGGAGAATAGAACTCCTGGGTGAAACAGAGGGCTGCTTTCACCGTGGCTCAGACTGCAAGTGTTCGAACAACACAGCAAGAGGCAAAGGATCCACACAAAAGCCCTCTTCTTGGTACTGTAGAAGGTCTCGCAGAACATTCTGTAACAGCTTTATCTTTGATATACTTGTAATACAGAGCACATAGTCATGTGACCAAAGGCAATCTTCATCACCCGTTACAGCTGCCCAAATACCACACCATTAGTGCACCCCGGGGTGGTAAGAAGAGCAGGGAGGTACGCAGCATTTATACAAGGGTTTTCTTCAGACGCTGGTGATGAACACATCCTGTCTAGATGTTATTTCTCCTCCACTTACTTTGCAATTCACTCTGTGAAATGATTGAGTTGTCTTCATTTTATAAATGAGTAAAATAAATATCAAAAGTATGAGAAGACCTTCAGGAGGTCCTATCATTAATAGGTGGTACAGTTTCCTGCTTGAGCTTTAGGACAGCTCCTTATTCCACTGCCTTCACTTCTTACACTGCACAAGCGACTTTGAAATGTTCTTTTCACTGAGGAGCACTTTTGTTTGGAGTGATGTTTTTCACAGAAGGCTATGTATAAAACTAGAAATCTGTGCTTCTCTGTTTGGTGCTCGGGTGAGACTCCTGGCAGGCAGCTCTCTCGCTTCCACTTCACTCGGGATGCACAGCTGTGCTTTTCTGAGGGCTTTGCAGAGTATGGTTGGAAAACCAGGTCACCATACTACATATATTCTTAAATAGAGCAAACCCCTGCGTCCCTTGCTTATATAGCCATACGCTATCAAAGAATTAAATAATGTCTTTGTTCTAGAATTTAACATTCTAAAACTGAACAGCAATAAGTGTTCAAAAAGTCAGTCAAAATAATGAAAAGCAACTTGCCTGGTGGCACATTGAAGACATCAAAAAATTTGAGTAATGATGGATGTAGAATTTTCTGAGTCGTTACCTTTAGGACTAGGGTAACATATAGGAAAGTAATGAACCTTTTGCCTTTTTCTTTAATAGATATTCTCTTTTACTTTAGGAACTGCAGCTAACCTTGTTCTTTGTTTTTAAGATAACATAATGAAAAATCTCTGTCCTAACATGTCCTTGGAATCATGCGACACCTGATTTTCCTGGATAGTTTGATTTACAAAATGTTACATGCTTTCAGCAGCTGGACCCAGTTATTCTGGATGGAGGAAAACAGTATGCAAGCAAGTTGCACCTCACTGCTCAATTCTAATCTTCTCAGATGTCTTTGTGGTTGGCGAAGGGAGAGCCCTGGATGATTTTTCTGTTCTGAACAAAGGAGTCGCTTGGCCACCTTCAGACAAGTCCTTAGATCTTTAGGTGTGAATTCATTCATGCCCTACTCACCTCTATGCTCTACTCTGGGGGTTCCAGGCTTGTCCCCAAACAGAAGCTCTGTGTGCTCCATTTGGTTTAGTAAAGCTTGTCTCTCTTTTCCAAGATAGCCAAGGATGCTTTGGGATTTCACTGCCAATACCTTTTGGACCTAAGAAGTTTAAGCCTTAAATTTATTGCAGAGTATTTAGTATTAAAAGAAACAAACAGAGGTTTAATCTCAAAAGATACCTCGTCCTGGTATTTTTACTCTGTTATTCTATCATGTGTATCTGAGAATAACAAAACTTAGTGCTGATCAATGAGATCCAAGTAAGAAGGCACATTTATTCACAAATTATAACACAGGAATTTAGAAATAAAGAAGGAAAAGTGAGGGGGGCAGTTGAACTGTGTTGAATGCCTGCAATGCATTTAGATATGGTGCTACACACACTGTCCCATGAGCGTAGAGAATGAGTACGAAAGTTGAACTGATCTGTCCCCTGTGTCACCGTCGTTCTCCACACATACATGTATTGCACTGCTCATATGCTGAACTGCAGCTGACAGTCTATTCACATTTCTAAGACTGTGCAGTAAACTCCTCAAGGGCTTTTCTCCATAATAACTAAATGCCTACCACTGTGCTGACTGTTACCCCGAAGCAGATCAGAAGGGAAACAAATAGAATTACTTGAAGTCCTGCCCATCAACCAGCTGTAATTTCAGTTTGACAGATTTTAACAATGACAGACATATTTATATTGCAGATGAGGTCACCTGAACCCCTATCAGCAATCATTTCCTATATGTAATTTCTAAGGTCTTTCTTTAATCAGTCTATATTTTCATCTGTAAAGGTCAAATTTCTTTGCCCTGAATAAAAAGGGATATAATGCTGAATGCAATCTTCTCTGTTGAAAATCACTGTCATATATCACACTACTCAACTGCATATTTTAAAATTCCAGTTAGCAATGAAATGCTTTAGATTTCTAAAATTTTAAGCTATAATAATTCATTGAATGAAAATTTTCTGAGTACATAATATGATTCTGTTATGCTTTGGGAATATGAGCAAGGAGGGGAAAAAAGCCTGGTGAGAGATATGTGCCAGTAAAATTACAATAACAAAGTATTTGATACAGTTTTAAGACAGTTGATGTGGGATACAGAGCAGAGGTACAGAAATTAGATTAATAAATTCAGCAATGCCTTGAGGGTTAAATTTTCAGTTGAACATAGAGTTGTAAGCAGGAATTATATAGATGTGCTAGAATCTAGGTGAATAACAGCGACAATTGCTCTGAGTAGAACAGGAGTTGCTGATTTAGAGAGATTTTCTTAGACATGGCATAAATATTTTATAGATGATATTTTAATCATAAAAGCATACTCAGGGAGGACAGAAATATCTTAAAATCAGATATTATTAGCTCTAATAGCATATATTTCTAGTATTTCCATCACAAATTGGAATGTGTATCCCTGAGAATTTCAAACTTCTTTGGCTGATCGCATGAGTAATTCTAATATATTCAAGAAAAGATGCATAATTCAGAGCAAGGAGCCACAGTTCTGTACTGACTTTTCTTTCCTTCCTTCAAGGATATCATGATGAAGGGTTATTTCGCTGAGGGTCTCTAAGCAACACGTGGGTACATAAATAACCTCTTTTGCAAAAATGATATCATCCTAACATAAAAATAGGTATAAAAGCACGAGGGCTCAATCTTTTAAAATTTAGGAGAAGCACTACCAGCAAGGTAGGAATTCAATAGGGAAAGTTTGTTGTTTATTACTATTTGTGCAACTGGGGAAATAGTATGAGATTAGAAGCTTTTACTGTGAGACTTTAGCCTTAACCTCTGTTATTTAACCTCCTTTCACTTAACTTCCCTCAATTTCCTCTTCTGTAAAGGGCTAGTAGAATGTTTATGTGACCCACAGACTTGGTGAACATTAAAACATCAGCTGGTACTTGGTTAATCATAAACTGTCATATAAATATTAGGTAGCAAGTCATTAATAACTGTCCCCTCATCTTACAGAAAAGAGCAATTGTCTTATATCTGTACTGTACTTGATAGAGTTAAAAGTGCTTTGATGAATTATTTAAATTTTTCATCTATGGTGATCATGACACTACCACTGTTACAACAAAAGATAATAAACAATGTAAATCACAAACTCAGACTAGGCTGATGACATATCTTTGACCAATTTAAAGCTTGTTATTCTCAAAAATAAAGAAACAAATAAAGACCTAGGATGCTTTGTGTACCAACCATGTCTTTGGGATCAGATTGTGTTAGAATTGACCCCAAGGTCTATCTTGTTCTCAATTTTTAAGTTGGGTAATATACTCAGCAACTTGTAGTTATAATTAGCTTATCAGCAACATAGAAGTCATAATGTATTCTTCCGATGAGGGATAGGAAAGAGATGAGATACAATTATATGGATGTGATAAATACAATACCAGCTCAAGATAGCATGAAAATTATTTAATAGCACTGATCAAGTCACCATCTCTTTATGCAGAATCACAGTTTATTTCTCTGTGATTTGTCTCTATCCGAACTTCAGTGGTTTAAAGTACTTTTATGAGAAGCTTAAGGAGAAGAGAAAAGTTGTTCAAGATTTGCAAAGGAGGTAGGATAACTTATCTCCCAGGGAGAACAGAGGGCTCTCAAGAGGGCTCTTGATTAAATGTGAAGTATGGTAATTTATTTTCAGGCGACATCAATATTCAAAGCTTGCATCTGTATCACAAGAAAATAATTTACATGAGAGATACATTGGCTCCAAAAATCCTCTCCTTCATTCCTATGTTTCTGGATATTTATTTATTTATCTATTTATTCACTGGTTTTTTGATCAGGGTCTCACTGTTTGGTTGAGTCTGGTCTTAAATCCTCCATGTAGGGAATGGTGATCCCCCTGTCTCAGCCTCTTGAGTGCTAAGGTTACAGGCATGGACTACCATAGCTATTTATTTAATGGGATCAGAGAGCACATCTCATCTGACACTTCTGTATATACTTTACCTGTGAAGACAATACTGTACTCCTCATATTTGGCCTCACACATGATGGGCATCACTTAATTCAACTTTTACCAAAAACATATAGAAATTCCTCAAAATATAAAAATAGACCACCTATAAGATCTAGTGATCTCACTGTTGCTTCTGTGTCTAAAGGCAATGAAATCACAATATCAAAGAAACAATACCCCCATGTTCTCTATAGTCTTACTCACCCAGGATACGAAATCATCTTAATTCTTATTAGCAGATGAGTGGATGAATAGAAAGTAGCATGTACGTATACAACAGAATACTATTCCACCATAAAAGTAAACACACAGAATCCTGCCACTGAGAATATGATGCATGAAGTTGGATGGCAGTGTGTTAAGGGCGGTGATTCAAATACATAAAAACAATTAACACATGGTCTCACTCGCATGTCACATCTGAAATGTGGATATAAGGAAGTCGCCAGAATACTAGATGTTAGCAAAGGGTAGAGAAATTAAGGGAGAACTTGGGAGGCTGAGGCAAGAGGATTGTTGCAAGTTGACACCAGACTGGGCTAGAAAGTGCACTCAAGGCCATCCTGAACTGCATAGTGAGACCCTGTCTGAAAAAAAAGAAAAAAAGAAAAGAAACTAAGGAAGAGTAACAGAGAGATTAACTAACAGGAAAGATGTTCAAATTTGATAGGAGGAAAACATCCCTCTGCTCTACGGTAGATTCAAATGAGTATAGTTAATAATAGAGCACTGTACACCTCAAAGTAACTAGAAGAGATTTCAAATTACCATAAAGACATAATGAAAGTTTAAGATGACACACAGATGTTATCTATATAAATATCCTATATATACATGTGCATACACATATATTATCCTATATGTATACATCCTACATAAATTATCACATGTATGTTTGAAACAATCCAAACGTACTCATAAATATGTACAAATATCACATGTTGATAAAAATGTATTTGTAAAAGGCACCCTCTCTGGTGGAATCCAATAGCTGGAACATTTTGATGGGCATAGTGGCTGGTTTAATCTTTAAACATCCACATTTACCTACCTGAACACCTAAGAAGGGATGGTATGACTCCATTTACTTTGAGTACTACATGGAATTTAAGATTTTGAAATTGAAATACATGCTCTTTACAGTTATACAGGTCTGGCTCCATATCTAGACCTGTGACTTGCTAGCTGTGTCAGAGAAGTTATTTAAATCTGTTCCATGTTAGGACCACTGTTAAATGGACCCAACATAATCTCATATGAAAAATAAATAAGTGAATCATACATGGCTGTTGAAAGAGCTCATGGAGAAGATATCAAGAGTCATGCTTGCTCTCTGGCACATATAAAGGGTACAAAAATATCTATTGGTGTCAGCGATGATAGACTAATAAAAAATCGATAACAACTAACATATTCTTGCCATGTGCCACCTATGGTGTCATCTTCTTTGTTTTAAACACGGATTCACTGAGCAGTGAAGGCTGGGATTGAGCTCCCTACCTAGTTCAGGCTGGCCTCAAACTTGCTGCAATCGTCCTGCCTCAGTCTCCTGAGTGCCGTGATTAGAGGCTTGAGCTACCACACCCAGCCTCTCCTGTGTAGCTTCATCAGTCTGTCACTCGTACATAGGAGACAATGCAGTGGTTAGAAACCCAGCTTTGAAGCTTGCAGCCCTGGGTGTGGTTTCTCTTTGTAGGACTTACTTCACAAATTAACAATTTAAACTTTTCCAACCTAATAGAACAAACTTCATATCACTGTTACAGATACTCAATATGATGGCAACATAGTTGTTGCCAAAATGGCTGGTTGAATGGAAAGCATTTTTAAAAAGTTGCACTACTATTGTATAATCTAATAATGACTGTGATCTCTGCACGGCAGGTGGTATACTAAGAACCAGATGAAAAGTCCAACTGTGAAACATTGTCCTTCTGTATATGGCTCTGGATCTTTACAAAATCATTTGTTGAACCTCACAATTATCCTTATTTATGAAGGAAAGACTATATATTTGTTTCCTCTGGCTTCTGTAACAAACTATATTTTGTAGCATTTGGCAGTCAGAAGTCTTGCATGGTGTGACTGGATCATTTGTCTAGGATCTCACCTATCTGAGCCCCAGGCACTGGCCTGGCTGATATGATGTCTAGAGATATAAGGGATCAGTGTGCTTCTAAACTCATTCAAGCTGTTGCTAGAATTCTGTTTCATGTACCAAGGTACCCAACTCAATTTTATCATTTTAGACTGCTTTAAATGCCCACAGGTTTTTCTCTGGTCTTTGCAGAGTGTGGCTTCTAAGTCTCAGAACA
The DNA here is from genome assembly GCA_004027595.1 of Dinomys branickii. Lineage (NCBI taxonomy): Eukaryota > Metazoa > Chordata > Mammalia > Rodentia > Dinomyidae > Dinomys > Dinomys branickii. The sequence goes on along the minus strand of PVLD010009825.1, from coordinate 1,474 downwards.
CATGTTTGTCATGTGTGAGTAACTAACTCTCAAAGCATCTCTTCTGCCTTGAGCTGGAGATAGCCTTTTGCTTTTATGGATTGGTGGTTAGATTAGACCCACCTAAACAATCAATGCATACTTTTCTCTCATTTAAATATCTCATGGTTTATCTTCTTTGAGAAACCCAAAATATAAATAATTTAAAGAGAAAAAAATCATGGAAATAGGGAGAAACACAAGGAGGTGGACTTAAAGGGGATAGGAAAGTGAGGTAGGGATGTGGGAGACAGGAGGCAGGAGACAAGTGAGCAGGAGCCATCCCTGTGGAATACACTGTGCCACGCCCCATGATGAACATGTTTACACTTACCACAGACACATGCTGGTCATCTTCTAAAAAAATCAAACATGCATGTTTGGCAAAATAGTTTGACAACACCGGATGTAATCACTTTGAAGTGAACCATGATGATTCAAGAGATACTATTGCAAAATAGCTCATTGCAACTCATAGTTGGTTAATAAATATCACATTTTATTTTTTCTTGTTTACCTAATTTACAATAGATTTCTGAATGGTATCCTATTCACACTGGAGTGCAAAGACATGAAGTCACATGTTACAAGGTGAATATGCAACACATTATGACTGAGTTTTGCCACTTGCTGACACAGGACACTGAGTGCAACTATTTCAAGCAGAAAATAAGCGGCAACAATCAGCACATTGAACACTATGTGGCCTGGGGTTTGCTTCACTTCATTTCTGAATTAACAATAATACCAGCTAAAGAGCTCTGTAAGTGGACGAGATATTTTGCTATTTTTGCTCTACTTTTCTTTTTACCTTCCATGAAAAAACTGTACTTTCTCAGATTTAGAACCTTGAAATGCATTATTTATTTACTCAGAACAAATGTGGAGAATAGTTCATGCTATAACAGATGGATCAATTTTCTGCTTGTATGATGATATAAAAACTATTATTGATACTTCATTAATTTATTTATGTAATACTAGATGTTATACAGCCTGTTTCACAGATTTCTGCCCACAAGAAAGGTATTTTTTCTAAAAGCACGTTTTTCTTGTTAGCAAGCAAAATATGCTCAAAATATAATTCGAAATTAAAAATAATGACAAATAACCTAAAGTCCTATAATCCCATTACTCAGAACAAAGATTTACTAGATATAATCAGAATTTATTCCATATTTGTCATTAATATTTCATTTTAATGTATAATTTTATAATGGAGGTATGTTCTTCATATTTTCAAAATCTTTGCAAATATGCTTTTTTTTTATTTTAGAAACATAAAAGTACAAAAACATATTGACAAACAGACACCCATTATCATAGAAAATAGTACAATCACAACTAATCTATAGACAAGGTGATATGGTCTCAACAGTAGTTGTTGCTTTATCCATTGATATCTTCGAATTGTAGATGTATGGACCCATATACAGACATGCAAATTTAGTCAGAC
>PVLD010009824.1:0-74524 GCA_004027595.1 Dinomys branickii | reverse complement strand
TGTCTCAGGAAAATATGCGAATAATAGTCCTGGGCTTATTTCTAGTAGTGAATGTTTGAAAACAAACCATGAAGCAAAGAACAGAGCCTGCTAATTTGTAACTTGTAAGTCAGTTCGAAAGACTTCAAATTAAGGCTTGGAAAGTATATAATCCACATTGATTGGCCCGGGAACTCTGAGCTTCAGGAAATGCTTTTACATGAGAATATATTTTGACCAACTTTTGATTGCTCTAGTCTGTATCTTTGACTATCAAAGAAAATTAAAGAAGGACCATTTGTCAAAACTAACAAGAGGGCTGGGGATATAGCTCAGTGGCATAAGCACATGCCTGGCAAGAGCAAGGTCCCGAGTTCAATCCCAGGTACCACCAAAAAAAAAAAAAAAAAAAAACAATAGACTGGATCCTGGAGTTAAAGTAAATATATGATTGGGCTGGGGATATAGCTCAGTGGAATAAGCGTCTGCCTGGCAAGTGCAAGGTCCTGAGTTTGATCCCCAGTACCATCAAAAAAAAATTTTAAAAAACTCATAAGAATCTTAGAAATGCCCTTAAAAACACAAAACACTCATACGAAAAAATAGTGAAATGGGTAGCTGTTATGATGGCTACTTTTATGAATCGCATTGACTGGGTTGAGAGATGACCCAATATCAGCTAAAACACCATCACCTGATATCTGTGAGGGTTTTTTTCTATGGAGATGAGAATTTGGATGTAGAGGCTGAGTAAATTTAATCCCTCTTACTAATGCTTTGGGCCAGATGTAATCTACAGAGGCTCCACTCAGAAAAAGAAAGCAGTGGCCTGTCTCTCTGGAGAACTCTGAATCTCTGGAATTCTCAATTGCTCTTGAATTTGGAATGATAATTTCCTGCCTGGTACACCATATGGATAATTGCTACTTACCTGTACAAATTATAGAAGTAATTCTTGGTTTTGGAAATTAAACAGATTATGAATTAACAAGACAGAAATTAGCAAGTGGTCAAAATAGTTTCTGGAGTGATTTTCAAAAACTATTTTTTTAAGATGCTATATCCTTCATTGTAATAATTGCAAAGCTCATGAATAAGATACTGCTCTAATTGTGAAATTTAAATGTGAAATTTTGTATGAGACTTTAAGAGGAGAGCAGTGTCTCTCTAAATAGGGTAGGGTTCAACTTCTGCTGGAACTCAAAGGCTGAAGTAATAGTAAGAGTCTCTACCTGTGGTATATTATTATTATTACTGGCACTAAAATAACACATATATTAAAATGTAACCAAAAGAGCATGACAAAAAGACATACCTAACACATTAAAAAGTATTTAAATTCAAATAAAATGTCTAGAGGACCCAAATAAGATTATTTTGATCATTAATTGTGATATATCAACTTGACTTAAGAACTGCCCAGCCAATTAGTAAAGTTCTGAGTGTGTCTGCGGATGATTGACACCTAGATTAGCAAACTGAGCTGGGGAACCCAGGAGGTGGCACTAACCAATGTGATTGTCACCTGGATGGAATAAAGAAGGAAATAATAAAGCAGTGTTACCCTTTCTTGGAAGAGATCTAACGCTTGCCTTTTAGAAAGTGGTCTCTGGCTTCTTCAGGCTTCCAGTGTGGATTCCTCAATCTTCCAATTAGGACTTAAGCCAGCAGTGCTAAAGTCAGTTCCAAGGCCTAAAATTTTCAACTGTTTCCAGATCCTCTGGTATCCAGTACACCAAGAGCCATTTTGGAGGCTTCCATTTCTGATCCCGTGAGCATAGGTGGTGAATTCCACTGAACACCCCAAGTAGTAGCTATCATTTTATTGTTTCCTTGAAAATATAAGCAGTATGACTATAAAATAATTAAAATAATCATTGCATTGCTAGCTATAGTGATGTCTTATGTTTTTTTCCTACTCATTTAGAAACTATTTCTCAACAGGATTTCTATACTTATTTAGGAAAATTGAAGTTTTTCTTTTCAGAAAAAATTTTAAAACTTTTCATATCAGATCACAACTACTTCTCTACTTTCAAAAACATTCAATAGTTTCCTGCATGCCAACCTGTTCCTTTGTCTTCCTTCTTTCCTAGTACGTTTTCTCCATTGCTTCTTCTAAAACAGTTGTTAAAAATTTTGTCAATTCCTGTCTCACATTTTGAAAATAATTTCAATGGAGCATAATTTACTTGTACAATACACCAATTTATACTCTACAATTTAATGGCTTTTACTATATTTACCAAGTTATCCAACTCATTATCACCATCATCTCATTTTAGTATCATTTGAATGTTACAAAAAATCTTATCAACTCAGTAAGATGGTCTCTATCTCACTATTTCTATACCCACCAGGCTTTACAAAACTCTACCCTAGTTTCTGTGTCTAAAGACTTGTCTATTTTGGCCATGTCCTACAAGGGGTATGATACAATAGGCTTTTGTATTTGGCTTCTCTTATTTAGCTTAATCCTTTAAATTTCATCCATGCTATAGCATGCACCAGCACTTTGTTTTTGTTGCTGTATAAAAATGCACTGTATGGTCACGACATCTTTTGTTTGTCCATTCATCATTGACGGGAATTAAGTTGTTTCTATTTCTTTGGAAGTTAAGATCAGTGGGGTAACACAAAAATATATACAAACGATTGTGTCGATGCCACTCTTGTAGACGCGTACATGAGAATGGTATAGCGGGCTCATATGGTAATTCTTTCACCTTTTGAAATGCTGCTGGATTATAAGGCCTCTACCATTTTATATTCCTGGAAACAATGTGAGAGGCTCAAATTTTCCCATTTAACCTAGGTAGGATCTTATACAGGTCAGACAAGTCGCTGAGATATACCCCAACTCTATCAACACTTATTTCATATTTTGCTTAACATCGTCCTAGTGGTTATGAAGTGTTTTTAACTTGCTTTTTGCTTAAAGATATTAAGAATTGTTTCATCCACTTACTGGTCATATTAAAGTTTTCTTTGCAAAAAAAAAAAAAAAACCCTTGTCATGTAATTAGTGAAATGGTGAGAACTCTTATTTCCCAGTACTACTGTTGATTAAATTATCTATTGTTCCTTTCAAATTTGAAATTTTTTTATCCTGTTTTAGTTCTGCAGTTAATGCAGCCATGTTTGTGGTTGTTACATCTTCTTAATGTGTTGATCATATTGCTGTCAAATGTCTCTATCTATATTAACCTCTTGTATTTTAAATTCTATTTTGTTTGATTTTAGCATATGTCATAGCTACATTTCTTATCCTGAGACAACATACCCAATACTCACAACTTAAAGAAGGGAAGGTTTATTTGGTTCACAGTTTGTGGTGGTTTCAGTCCATAGTTGGCTGGCCCCAAGGCCAGGAGAGATGAAAGAGGGGAATGGCAAAGGAGAAACAGTTCATGGCAGGTACAAGATAGCAAAGCAAGCAAAAGACCTTAGAAGCTTCTTTCTGCCCCTTTATATGCCTTATAGGCTGCCAGGTTTAAGACAGTGCCAAACCAATCCGTGGTCTGATTTAATAATCAAACACTCTTCATCCCAGCACCACACACTTTAGATCTAGCCAGCTCCAAAAAAGCCCCACATACGACTAAATGAGGCTTTGAGGGGAGGGGACATCTAAACACAATGCCTAACAGCAGAGATGCCACAGAATTTTATAATGAGTGTTTGCGTATCATATATTTTCCCCATTCTTTTCCTTATAATTTATTTGTTCTTCAATTTCTATGGTGTCTAGTAGACAGCATATGTTTGGATTCTGTTTATTTACTTTTTTTTTTTTTTTTTGGTGCCAGGAATTAAATTCAGGAAATCATGCTTGCCAGGCAGGTGCTGAGCCACTGAACTATATCCCTAGCTGTTGAATTCTGTTTAATGGTGCAGTTTGACTATGTCTGCCTTTGGATTGTTTTACTTAATCCATTTATATTTTTTATTGATGTGATTGGATTTACATGTACTAATTTAATTTATCTTCTCTTTCATATCTTTGTTCTTTTGTTCCTCCTCTACTATCCTCTACGAATTACATGTGTATTTTTCTACTATAATATTTTAATCTTTAAAGTTATTTATTAACCATAATTTTGAGTTATTTTTCTTAATGTTTACACTAGGGTTTATAACAGTGGTGGACCTATGGCACACATACTAAAGTGTTTACACAGAGCCATTTCTGATACCATGCAAGGCAAGTCACCCTACCCAAGGTTTGGAAGGCTATCAGCATTCATGCAACAGGAAAGTTCACATTAATTGGGCAAAAACACACCAAGGGCAGACTTTCACCTTTCAATAAAAAGCTGTAACATTGAAAGCTTTATCATTGTGTTTTTCTATTAAGACAAAAGATGTTACTGCATGAACTGTTTTTTCTAAACTAAATCTTCAATGTTCAGTTTTAATTGAAGTGTTGGCACTTGACAATAAATACGTGGGTTTTGGATTGGAGTCTGGGCACTGAATCTCTAAAAGTTCCCCATCACTGGCTTATAATATAGATTAGATTTGACTACACATTTATGACTACTAATTCAAGTGACAAATAGAAATATTATTCCTCAATAGCTATACTCTCCCTGTTTTGTGCTATTCTTTATATACATTGCATCTAAATATGTTACAAGCTAAATTGCATGGCTATAAGTCTTAGCTTATATAATTATATATCTCTAATGAAACAGAGAAAAGAGAGCAAGTATAACTTTATAAGTTCTGTTGTTTTTTATTCGTCGTTTCTCATTTCCTTCATTTATACTCATGTCCCATTCAAATTGCCTTCATGTAGCATTTTCTCTAATACTGTTTCACTCATATTTAATTCTCTTACATTGTTATGTAAAATATATTACATTTCCATATCTTATGACATCAACCAGACAATAGAGTGAATGTTTAAATTTAAAAATTTATTGCATGTGGGAGTGATGCTGGGCCTTAGAGGACCTCGGGAGCTTCTGTAAGCTGCTCTGGAGTGGGGAGGCTCTGCCTCCAGGCTCCCACCACTGTAGGAGTGACACTGAGCCTCAGTGAACCTCTGGAGTTTGGAAAGCCTCAATCAGGAGGAACAGACTCCAACACTGCAGGTCAGGCAGCCAGCAAGGAAAGTGCCTGGGACACGGAAATAGGATTATCTAGAGGAAGTCAGGGCAAATCCGCTAAAACAAGGGGAAATGCTTTGCATACAAACTCATAATTTACATTTTGTTATATAACTATAGGCTTTGCTCTGTTGCTCTAAAGTACAAAATCAATAGTTACCACATTTGGTCAGGTTCTAAATTGTGCTTATTTCTAATTGTACCACTGTTGCTGGGATGTTATGTCTATTGTAATCAGTTACTCTCACTTGTGTAACTATATTGGAAAGCTCTGGGGTAATAAATTTACCACAGCCCTACACTAAAAGATTAGGGACTGTGTCAAACAGAAATCAACATCCCTCTCTCATTAATTGGGAAGGTAGGATCCTAGGACAGACTCAAACCAAGAATCTCCTATACACAGAAGATATCCCTGCGGTACAGACTGTTCATGGAGAGGCCTTGATATTAGTGATATAGTTACCTAGTGCCAAATCTCATGTGGATCACCACAGAAAAGAAAATTTTTGAAATAGAAAATGTCAAAACAATGGAGCAAAATGCAATCTCAGACCTCCAGCCCACCCATTACAACTCCAGGAAATATTGATATAGAAGAACTTGGAAGTCACACACCTGAAATTTATGAAATGATAATAAATGAAGTAAAGAAATAACTCCATCAGGCTATACAAGAAATCAGATCATAAATAAACTCTCAGGTAAAACAAAGAAATGACAACCATAATGAAACAATTGTTCAGTATATCTAAAGAAGACATAGATAAAAAAATAGAGAAACATAAAAAAGATAGAAACATTGAATGAATGATATAGGAAAGAATCAATGCATGAAACAGATTCAAAAACATATCCAGGAAATTAAAAAGTTCAATTGAAAGCTGGCAAAATCACTTGAATGAAACTGAAGATAGACTTTCAGACCTTTAAAGATAGCATTAAAGCTAGCCATAATGAAAGGAAAGATCTCTGAAAAATAACAAAGAACTGGGAAATAACAATTCAACATCTGCAAGATGAGGCAAACAAAAGCAATATAAGACTGATAGGTGTCAAAGAAAAAGCAGAGACTTCCGGTAAAATGGCGACTGAGTAAGCAGCAGAGAAGGGTCCCCTGGAGGATCACCAATGAGACACTGAAATACAGCAACATAAGAAAGACAAGAAGTAGAGAAATGGGTGCCCTGGTGCCCCAGACCCAGGAAAGATATGAAAGGGGAATTGAAACCCTCAGTAAGAGCAAACAAGACCTCTCCAGGAGAAAAATCTCAGAGGACTGCCATGGCACAGTCAGAAGGAAAGAAGGCGGAAAAGGAAGGAGCCAGGGTTCCATGTACACCACAAACCCACTCCCTCATTCTAGCACTCACAGCATCAGCCTCAGAGGCCCGTGCTTGTGGAAACATGCCAAATCTGTCAGAGGTGAGCAGGGTCCTGAGTTGAGGGGCAGTGTGTGGTGACAGTGTGGCCCCAGCCTTCTCCACTGGCCACATGAGTCATGCCGCACTCTGACCTGCCCCAGCCCCACCCCGCTCTGTTCTGCCCTGCGCACCTTGCCCACTACGGCTGCCCTGTCCTCGCCCTCCGCTCGGCCCCTCAGTGCATCCACCTGCCCAGTGGCTCCAAGACACCTCTGACTTTGGACTCGAGTCTGTGCCACGCTCACCATTGCCGCTGGGATCTAGAGCCCCATGCCATGCAGCCAGCCTCAGGCAACGAGTGCCACAGGCCCCCTGGGCACTGCAAAATCTTTCTAATCAGTGCCCTGAGACAGGCCAGAGCCATGGCAACCAGTGAGCAGCCCACCACACCCAGCTCTATGCCTGCCCTGAAGGTATGGCCTCAGACCTCTATACTGTGTGAGCAAATACCAGCAAAGAGTAGCAGAAAGCAGTGGAAGTGACCCCAGGACAACAGTAATTCCCAGGGATCCAGTCAAAAAACAAAAGGGAGCTGGAGCACAACAGAAAGAGTGAGCTGCAGATGGAGGTGGACTACACAGCCCCATGCCCTTCTCACTCCAACACCAAGCAGGGAGCATAAGCTGAGTTACTGGGTTTCAGCTCCCACCATGAACTCCCTCTCTGAGCACTGTCAGTCCTGGTGGCCCTAGCAGGCACCATGTGATCCTGACAACAATAAGCTGAGTCAACGGGCTTCAGTACCAACCCTAAACTACTAATATGAGCACCAAGAAACTCCACGTTGCTTGCATATATGAAAAATGTACAAACCCATAGTGTCAAACTACATGAAAAGTAGCAGTCCTGGAGTCTGAGACACAACAACATACTCTACACAGCAGACCTGAGAAAATCCTCCAATTCTTTCCGAGAACTAATAGCTAAACTTAGTACACACCATGGACTACCATGGTAAGCACAGGTGGAGGAAACCTGAGGCCACTTGTGCCCAGCATTGTAAGTGCACCCAATGCCCAACAAGATTGGGTGGTGGGATGAGGCAAAGACATGGAACTACAGTGCAGACCCACCTCTCTAGCTCTTTATGGGATAGTCTCTAAAGACACTAATGGCCTATACGGGGATACCAGGAACTTTGGCGGGGATCTTGGAGGCCTGAGGGGGGAAGGGCCTCCCTTTGGGTTGCATGAGAGCCCTGAGGACCTATACTGGGCCTCCTGCAGAGCAGCACCAGGACAGAGTCTGGATTGGCTGGGGAGCACCCCTCCCTGGGCATGTCCAGTGCTCTGACCAGCCTATGGGGTGTGCCAGGTGCTCCATCCCACCCCTGGGCATGCCAGGACCTCCACCCCACCCCAGGGGCATGCCAGGAGCTCCACCCCATGCCTGGGATGTGCCAGGTGCTTCACCTGGCCCCCGGGGTGTGCCAGGTGCTCCACCCCGCCCCCAGTGTTCCACTTGGCCCCCAGGGCATGCCAGGCGCTCCACCCCACACCCAGAGTTCCACTCCAGGCCCCGGGGTATGCCAGGCACTCTGCCCTACCCCCAGAGCTCCACTCCAGCCCCTGGGGCATGCCAGGTGCTCCACCCAGCCCCCAGAGTGTGCCAGGTGTTCCACCCCCCCCTGGGGTGTGCCAGGCGCTCCACCCCACCCCCAGAACTCCACTGAGGCTCAGGGGGTGTGCCAGGTGCTCTGACCCACTCCAGGAGCTCTGTCTGGCCCCCAGGCCATATCAGGCACTCCACCCGGCCACAGAGGTAGGCCAGGTGCTTTGCCAGGCCCCCAGGAAGGCCCTGAAGACTTGCCTGAGCCTATAGATGTGGACGTACTGACAGAATTTGGCAGTTTTCTGTGTAACCCTGCCTACCCTACTTGACACTCCACCACTGTGAGAGCTTGCCAAAGGATACTTCTCCACCTCCTGCCATAGCAATCTGTGTGCACCCATGTAATATACTGCATATATAGAAGTAGCCAAGTCTCTGCCCAAAGTAAGAGCATGAGGGAGTAAAAAAACCAAAAGTGCAGTTATTACCAGTGAGAAGATCACTGACAGGGTGGTAGAACAACAGAGGTGAAGTGGAGAAAACTCATTAATTGAACGAGCCATCATCTGTATAACTGAGTAATAAAGACAAAGACAACATTGTGTAATGCAACATCCAGTGGTAATCCTCTGCTATTTTCTCTACAGTTTGGTATTTCCTTTATTGTTTTTGTGTTAACAAATGCAAAGACAACACTGTGTAATGCAGCATCCAGTGACGGTTCCCTGCTGTCTCCTCTGTAATTCGGTATTTCCTTTATTGATTTTATTATAACAGATATGAAGATAACTATGTTATACAGGATCCAGTGCCAATTCCCTACTATCTTCTCTATAACTTGGTATTTTCTATGTTGTTTCTGTGTTATTCTGGGTTATTTTGTCTTAAAAATTAAAGAAAATCAAATAAAAATAAAGAGGTGACATCCAAATTAAAAAAAAAAGAAAAAGCAGAAATCAACACAAATGATATAAAAAGATTATTTGCAGGAGCAATAACAGAAAAATTTCTGTTATTACTTGGGAATTCCCAAACATGGGAATAGAATCTAACATAGAGTGAATGAGGTATATACAACTCCAATTAGCCATAACCAAAATGAATCTACACCCAGACATACAATAATCAAGATCACAGAAATTCAGCACAAGAACAGAATATTAAAAGCTATTAGAGAAAAGAAACAGATCACCTATAAAGGAAAGCCCATCAGAATCACATCAGACTTCTCAACACAAACCCTGAAGTCAAGAGAAGGGCTTGGAGTGAAATATTTCAAGTCCTGAAAGAAAACAACTTCCAAGCCAGATTGATGTACCTGAAAACTATCTTTCAAAACTAATAGAGAAATAAGGTCCTTTCACAACAGAGAACACTTGAATAAATTCACGACCACCAAACCAACCCTACAAAGAGTACTAAAATATATTCTGTGAAGAGATAAAACTAATGATAATTCCAAGAATAAAATGACAATTCCAGAAAGAAACCAAAAAGCAGAGCAAGCAATTAAACAGAGGGGAAAAGTAGGAAATCAACAGTAGGAAAATAACAAGACTAAGATAAGCCAATAAATATCAGTTATAACCATCAATGTAAATGGTCTCAGTTCACCAATGAAAAGAAATAGACTGGAAAAACGAGTCAAGAAACAAGATCCAATAATATACTATATATAAGCAACACATTTAATTCAAAAGGAAATTCATAGACTGAAAGTCAAAGGAAGGAAAACATTGCTTCATGCAAAAGAACTCAGAAAAAAGCAGAGGGAGTTATTGTGTTCGCAATGATAACTTCAAACCAAGAATGATCAAAAGAGGTAAAGAAAGTCACAACATACTTGGTAGGGAAAACTTTAAGAGGAAAAGAGAACAATCATAAATATATATCCACCAAATACAGGAGCAACCAACTATATAAGACAAATTTTAGCAGACATGAAAGATCAAATAAGTGGTAACACAACTGTAATGCAGGACTTCACCACCTCATTGTCACAAAGAGACAGACAAACTAGCCAAAAATCAGCAAAGAAATAACAGCCAAACTAAATTTGTGAACAAATACATTGAGTAGGTCTTTATAGTGTGTTCCAACCAACATTATAAGACACATTCTTCTCAGCTGCACATGGGCATTATCTAAAATAGACCATATAGTAGTACATAGAATATGCTTAGTAAATGCAAAGGACTTGAATTTATCTCATGCATATTATTGGGCAATAGTGCAATGAAATTGAAAATTATTGACAAAAAGAATTGCAAAAATGCCATAAACACATGGAAATTAAATAACATCCTCCTGAACAAACAATGGGTCAGAGATGAAATTAAAGAAGAAATTAAACAGTATTTACAATCAAACAAAAATGCAGATACAACTTACTGGAGCCTGTGGGGTGCAATGAGAGCCGTCCTCAGGGGTAAGCTTATACTGCTGAACTCTCACCTCCGGAAAATAAATGGGCACAAATAAACAACCTTATGCTGCACCACAAGCTTCCAGGAAAAGAAGAGCAAGCCAGGCCAAAGCCCTAAGAAGGCAGGAAATTATAAAGAACAGAGCAGAAGTTAATGCAATGGAGGCTAAGAAAACAATACAAAGAGTTAATGAATTGAAGAATTGGTTCTTTGAAAGAATAAATAAAATTGATAAATCACCATTCAACCTTATTAAAAAAGGAAAGAAAAAACTGAAATTCATGCAATGTGAAATGAAAAGGATGAAATCAGTACAGCTTCTATGGAAATTCAGAATATCATCGGTACCTATTATGAAAACATTTATGTCTCACAGAATGGAAAAAACAGAAGAAATGGACAAATTCCTAGATACATATAAATTACCAAAGTTAACTGAAGAAGGTATAAAAATTCTGAATAAACTAATATCAGTCAATGAATTTGAAAATGTAACTAAAAACTTACCAACAAAGAAAAGTCCAGGTCCTGATGAATTCACAGCTGAATTCTACAAGAAATTTAAAGAAAATTTAATGCCACTTCTTCTCAAATGCTTTAATGAAATTGAAAGGGAAGCAATTCTCTCTAGCTCATTCCTGGAGGAAAGTTTTACCTTGATATCAAAATCAGAGAAAGACTCAACCAAAAAAGAGTACTACAGTCCAATCTCCCTAATGAACATAGATGCAAATATCTTCAATAAATACTAGCAAACAGAATACAGTAAATCATCAAGAAGTTTATATAACATAACCAAGTGTGATTCACTCCAGGAATATAGGAATGGTTCAATATATGCAAATCAATAAATGTAAACACCATATCAACAGAGCCAAAGAAAAAACTCACATGATCATTTCAATAGATGCAGAAAAAGCTTTTGACAAAGTCCAACACTCACTAATGATTAAAGAACCTACTGAAAATAGGAATAGATGGTTGTTACTTCAATCTGATCAAAGCCATCTATGACAAACCAATGGCTAACATCATACTAAATGGACAGAAACTGAAAGCTTTCACTTTAAAATCGGGAACAAGACAAAGATGTCCACTGTCACTACTTATATTCAATATAGTGCTGGAAACACTAGCCAAAGAAATTAGACGAGAGAGAAATAGCAGAAATGAGGATAGGAAAGGAAGAAGTGAATTTTTCATTATTCATAGATAACATGATGCTCTACATAGAAGATCCAAAAAACTCCAAGTGGCTTCTATATAGAATAACCAAATTTAATAGCCTAGCTGTATAGAAAGTCAACACTCCTAAATTCATTGCATTCCTGTACATAAATAACAAACACTCTGAGAGAGAAATTAAGGATACCACACCCTTCACAATAGCATCCAAAACACTAAAATACTTAGGAACCCATCTGACAAAGAAAGTAAAAGATCTATACAGTGAAAATTACAGTATTCTGAGAAAAGAGATTGAAGAGGATTTCAGAAAAATGGGAAGATATTCCTTGCTCACAGATAGGAAGAACTAACATAGTGAAAATGGCCATACTGCTCAAACTGTTCTACATATTCAATGCAATCCCCATAAAAAATACCATTACCATAACTCACAGATCTAGAGAAAACATTCCTAAAATTCATCTGGAGCCAAAAGAGCCCTCGAATAGCAAAGGTAATCCTGGAGAACAAAGGCAAAACAGGAGGCATCATGATCTTTGATTCAAAATTATACTACACAGTACTGTATAAAGTCATCATGATACTGGTAAAAAAAAAAAAAAAAAACAAAAACCAGACCTAGGGATCAGTGGAACAGATTAGAAGATGCACATGACACCACTAAAAAAAAAAACACTCAGCTACCTTTTCTTTGACACAAGGGCTAAACATGTTCCCTGAAAGAAAGATAGCCTCTTTAATAAATGGTGCTGGAAAAACAAGTTCTCCACATACCAAATACTAAAACTAGAATCACGTCTACCACCATGCACTAAACTGAAGTCAAAATGGATCAAAAATCTAAATATTAAATCAGGAACACTAAATATACTGGAAGAGGAAGTATATAGAAATCTTGAAGACATAGGGGGAGGCAGAGAATTCATGAATAAAAACCAAACTGCACCAGAAATAAAAGAATAAAGAATAAATAAAGAATCAACAACTGGGATCCCATCTTCCTGAAGAGTTTTGCACATCAAAAAATAATAATAATAATCACCAAGAGAGTAAAAAGAAAACTCACAAATTGGGAAAGCATTTCAGACAACTATCCCTCAGATAGAGAACTTCCATCTAGAACATAAAGAATTAAAAAAAAAAAAAAAAAAAAAACAAGCCCCCGAAATTCAAAGACCAAATCCACAAATGAGCATCTGAGATGAATACACATTTCTCACATGAAGAAATACAAATGACAAACAAATATATGGAAAAATGTTCAAAATCATTGATCATTCAAGAAATGCAAACTAAAAAAACACTGAGATTCTATCTCACACCAGAAACAGTGGTGTTGATCAAGAAATCAACCAATAACACACGCTGTGGTGGCTCTGGGGAAAAAAGAACACTTCTCCACTGCTGGTGGGAGTGTAGACTGGTACAGCTACTGTAGAAATCAGTGTGGAGATTCTTCACAAAACTATGATTGGAAGTCCCATTCAACTCAGCTATTTTCCTTCTGGTTATTTTCCCAAAAGAATTGAAAATATCAAACCACAGTGATATATGTGCACCCATGTTTATAGCACTGCAACTTGCCATAGCTAAATGTTGGAAACAACCCAAGTGCCCATCAACTGAGGAATGGATAAAAAAGATGTGGTACTTTTGTATAATTTAGTACTACTCAACTATAAAGAAAGATAAACGAGTATTTTATAGGTAAATGGATGCAACTAGAGACTGTACTCATAAGTGAAATAAATAGACCCACGTGTGTGAATATCATATTGTCTCCCTCATGTAAGAAACTGAAAGATTAAAATAAAATCCAAAAGGTAAAGTAGATACTGTGAAAGGGAAAAAAACTGCTAGGGAAAGGAGAAAAGAAGGAAGGGAAAATTTATATATGTAATATACCCAATTTCATATACATACACACAATAACTAAGATAATTGTACTACTAATTTCTATTGGTTTATTGTAAGGAATTGTCAATGCTTAATTTTTTGTTCAATTTTACATGCTCATATCTGGTAATATGAACAAGTACTTTTAAGGTAACAATATGAAATATAACAACAATTTCTGATTTTCTATCTTCTTGTTTTCATACTTTGTATAGTTTTTATGTGTTTTTTCTTATTTTTTATTCTCTTTGAAATAAAAAAATCTGGGACCGGGGATAAGCTCAGTGGCATAACACCTTCCTGGCAAGTGCAAGGTCCTGAGTTTGATTCCAGCTACCAAAAAAAAAAAAAAAAAAAGACAAAATAATTTAAAATAAAAAATTTGTTGCTGTAAAAGACATGTCAATTAATCCCTCAGAAGCACTTTATAGTTACACTTATGCTTTCAATACGAGGACAAGTGGTTGTGATTACCAATATTTATTTCACACATATCTGGCCACTTTTGGAAGCAGGTTACAGTTTACATTTATAGAAAATTCTGTCAAATAATATTTTACAGTGTGTTCTTATCTACCCTATTCACCAGATATGGCACTGTACTACTTCTGGCTGGTCCCTAAAGTCAAAATGACTATGAATAGTACGTTTGAATTACCACCAAGAGTCAATTCATGACTTCCAGGCAGCCACGTTAGTACAACTGAAGACATTCATGCACGAGGTCTCCAGAACTTTTTCAGAAGCTGGCAAGTGTACCGGGATAAGTGTGTTTGAGGCAAGGGTATATTTTGAGGAAGATTAATGGCAGTGTGTCTTTTATTTTATTATATATGTAATTTAAATATTTGCTGTATTTTTTCATCAAATTTCATACAACCCAACAGTTAAGGTAAGAAAGTAATGTTTTTACACATTATTTCTTTTTTCAGTAATCTTTTTCTGCTGGTTTCTCTCATATTATTGTTACTTCCGAAAGATATATTGGTGGATTTTGTAGAGTTTCGCATTTATCTGAAACTCTGTTCATTTTTGCCTTTTTTTAAAAAAAAATCTCTTTTGCGGGATCTACAATTGCTGTCAAATTGGCTGCATGTTTGTTCTAACAGCTCAAATCTATTCCTAAACATTTGTGGTGAATTTTTCACTTTAAGAATTCTCCTTATTAACTCTAGAAATTTTATTGGTTCTATTAAATAGTTTATATGTTTATTGATATTCTTTTTGTGTTTAGATTTTGTCCTCATATGTTGCTTTACTTTAAATATATTTTCCTTTAGAACATCAAATGCATTT
This sequence comes from Dinomys branickii, assembly GCA_004027595.1. NCBI lineage: Eukaryota > Metazoa > Chordata > Mammalia > Rodentia > Dinomyidae > Dinomys > Dinomys branickii. The sequence goes on along the minus strand of PVLD010009824.1, from coordinate 59,650 downwards.
ATCATAGTTTCTTTTTTATTTTAATTTAATTTAATTTATTGATTCATTGATTGATTTTTGTCTTTTTGAGACAGCATCTCACTATGCAGTTCAGGCTGGCCTAGAACTCACTTCTTAGCCCTGGGTGATCTTGAACTCTCAACTATCCTCCTGCCTCAGTCTCTCAAGTGCTGGGATTACAGGTGTGCACCACCACACCCCGGCTTTTATTTTTATTTTTATACAGGTTTATTAGTGCACATTTCAGTATACAATGGTAACATTCATCGTGGAGAGCTGGGATATGCACACAACATGTCTGAATTCTTTCTTTAACCCCTCATCTCTGGGCCTGTTTCTCTTTTGCATTATTTTCTTTCTTTTTCAATTTTAAAGAAAGGAAAAAACTCAATAAAACCAATACAGAATTTCAAAACAAGATGGTAGAGAATTAACAATTTTGCATATTGTTATCTTCAAAGTAGTTGCTCAGATGACAAGATACAGGCGTGCAAAATTGATCAAACAATAGAGGTACTAACTGTTCCTTTCAATGCAGTAGTTTCTTTTAAGCATTTTTCTGTGAAGTACTATATGATCACCGTGACAAGAGAGCCTTTATCTACCTTTATTTTCTTTTTGTGGGTCAAGTACAGCTGTTCCTTTCTACAAGTTATCCTGAGTGTGTGTGTGTGTGTATGCGTTTATGTGTGAAGCCTGTATACTGTATACTGGATACTGGATACTGAATGCTGGATACTGGATACTGATCTTCCATCTTTGGGGTTTGTTGGGTTTATTTTTATTTCTTATTCGTCTTAGTTGGACTACGTTAATGAAATCTATTCACCCTACCGTGTGCAGCCTCTGGTGTCATCCCTCAGAGGACATTGTTACCCCTGGAATGATAGTGCTTTTTGTCTTTGATAGCCTCTGTCTCTCTCTGTCTCTGTCTCTGTCTCACCCACCCTCTCTCCCTCCCTCTCCCTCACTCATCCCGTCAGCCACTGTTGGTATCACAACCAGTTTTCAGTTCCCATTCATTGCCTCGTAATATTTCTAGTGCCCTTAATAATGCCCTGGGTCTTATCCAGTTAAATATCTGCCTCTTTCCAGGGGTGATCTTTGAGGGCTGTTTATTTTTTCCTTCCTTTTAATTATACTTATTTTGGGACATATTTCTAATACACACATTTTATAATCACCTTGGAGTATGGGAACCTGTACATAATACAACTTGTTTTCTTCCTTTTTATCTCCTTCCCAAATTCTTCCACCTCCATCCTCCCTTCTCTAATTCGTCTCTTTCCATTTGCACTCGCCTTGATATTATCAACCTTAGCTCATGCTTATGGCATATAATGTTTACACCCATTGAGTTGTTAGGATCCTTACATGGGCAGATCTCCATTCCACTTAGTTCCTCTTCTGCTCCTCTTCAGCCCGCACGCCGGGTCTCTTGGAACCCTTTCCATATGCAAGAGATCCATCCCCTTGTCTTCTCTATTTATTCTATTTCCAATAAACATCCTCTTAGATATTCCCTTTCCTGGTTATTTCTCATAAACTTCTAGACAGTTTAGGATTTAGCTTCTTGCTCTTTTGAAACTCTCACCTCCTGCTAAATGCTTATTACCACAACCTCTATTGTTTTCGAAATTGCCCTCCAGCTTGGACTTCCCTTCACTCTCTTCCAAATAGTCATTTCATGTAAGCAGAGCTTAGAGACCGATCTGTTCTTATCTTCTTCTTGGAGCTCTGAGCTAACTCACCTCACTGCTGTGCCTGGACAGCTGAAGGGAGGGACCATATCCCACTGCTCTTTGAGCATATGAATAGGACACTGGACTAAGATGGTAGCTTATGGTCTTCCTGGCTTCTCTCTTCCAGTTTGAAATCTCCTCCCTCAAATGAACTTGGGCAAGGATGGTCAGATCTCCTCTTTCTTTGAGTGCTACGCTTGAAAGAGTTGAAGAAAAGAGGTGGCAGATTCTCAGACTCCTTGCTAGAATACAATTTCTGCAACTGAGGGCTGAGAAAGGTGATAAATGCTGGTGGCATGCCTGCTCCAAGGAGCTAATATGCTAGGGTCCTTCTCAGGGATCCAGAGGGACAGAGAGCCTGTGCTTTTAGCTGCACACACCCCGCTGGGACTTGCAGAATGCTGATCCAAGAGGAGAAGATTGGAATGGGTCATGGCTCACATGCAGAATTCTTCCTCTTCTTAGCAAAATTTAGTAGATTTTCTTGAACAACCATTTTGTTGTTGTTGCTGTATGCTCTTAAGGCCAATTCTAGTTGTTCTGTAAAATCTCACAGTTTCAAATTTATTGTCTATTTTCATGTTCAGTTTAAAAATGAAAATGTAGAACCACATGTCTCTTTAAGCATTGGTACAATGCAGCAATGGAACCCACTCTATATTTTGAATCTTTAAATTAATCTGCTGTGCTCTTTAAACGGTGTGTGCCTTATGCAATTGAATTTTCATTCTGTTCATTTTAACTTTTTGATATTTTTTCTTAGTATGTGTTCACAGTTGAGGCAGTTTGCAGTCACCTTGGGCAGTGGTTGCATGTGTGTACCACAGCTTGGTTCCTTTCTCTTTCCCCTCCCCGTTTCCTCCTCTCTTCTTCCACCAGTTCCCCTGTGCCATTTTCATTCTTCTCAACAGCATTGCTCTGAGCACATGCTATGGCATACAGTGTCTCCATTAATTGAGGCTATTAGGTTCCTGTACATGGCATATCTTTATTCTACTTATTTCTCAACATGTCAAAAAAATTTTTTTTAATGTTCACCTGTCATGTTGATCTGCTGTGGATAATGTCCACAGAGCTCTTAAGGCTGCCTTTCCAGAATCTTCTTTTCCCTACTTTTGTTCTGCCTCACTGCACATGTCTTCTGTCCTTATGTCAATGTTTACGGAGTCGATTACCCCAGTGTAACGGTCCCCTCTTCTTTGCAGCTCTACTTTTTGTGATTTTAGTTACTTGCTGTTACCATGATCTGGTCTGAAGGTTTTGTGGAAAACTCTTGAGATAAATATTGTTCAGTCTAACGTTACCAATCACACTGTGCAGTGTAAGGAAATCTAATGCCGAGCTATCTTCACCCACTTGGCCAATGAAGTATCCTTTCCTCCAGCACACACACACCGTGTACACGCCCCACTCACTTGCCACTTAGCAGCCACCTCGGTTGTCATCTCCGCTGTCCTAGTATCCTAGCTTATGTGCAGGTAACACTTATTTTATACAACAATTGTCCCAAATCACAAGAGTAGTAATGCCACAGAGCACCAGGGCATGACATAAACGGACAGACTGGGTTTGGTACTCCGTAACACGGACATCCTATGTATGGGGTTCAGTACTACTGCCAGCCACTGACAGCTTGGAAATTCATCTCTTGTGGATAAGACAGCATTGTTGAGTACGTATTGTTTGCTTCTAATGTGATTTTTCTACTTTGCTTGCTTATGGTTACATGAAGTAGGAGAGACATTGAGATGCCTGGTTTATCTTAGGGTCAGGGATGAGTGGAAACTTAATTTGACACATGAATAATTACCAATGTGTGGCCCTCTGCTGAGGACTTTTATTTTAAAGTCATATCCATATGAAAACCTTGTGAAATCCTGTTCAGAGATGTGAACAATCCAGTAGGCTTGGTAGAGGACATCGGTAATCTCAGCACTCTGGGAATTGGAAGGAGGAGGATCACAAGTTTGAGCTGAGTCTGGACAGCTTAGTGATTCCGCAAGACTTTGCCTGAAAATAGAAAAGTAAATAAATAAAAAGGGCTGGCAATCTAGTTGAGTTCAAGGACCCTGTGTTTAATCCCCAGAACTATAAACTAAAGTATTAAAATTTTGTTATTTTGAAGGGTCCTAATAAAGGAGGAGACATTATATGATTTTTTTTTCTCTTTATAGAAAGTCCACAACAAGGCATTGCTCCTTAAGATGTCTCCTTAGAACTCAGTTGATAGTTAAACATTCTAAAAGAAGTTAGATGAAAATAGTGATTTTATTGGTTTTCTTCCAAAGGAGTTTAAGCAAATACTTTGAATATATGGCAAAAGAGAACATCAAATCTCTATGTTCTGGCTTTCTGCCCCCCCCCCAAAGAATAATTTTCTTTAATAGGAAAGCTTCTCAGTATTTCTCATGGTGTTCACATGTGGCAGGGAAGAATTTCACGTGAAGTGTTGAAAACATTTAAACACATATTTGTACTCCAGCACAGGCTAAGGTGAGCAGAGCATTAAACTTTAGGATCTCATGGAAATATGAAATCTCAGTAGAATATTTATGAAGAATAGGGATGACTCATTAAATTGATCACCCAGTTGGTTGCTAAATTATCTTTTCTTTGATTGACAAGAAATTGCCATAGAATTGAATACAGGTCTACATGTTTCAAGAAAGTCAGTGACATGTATTTTCTACCTTGAAAACAAGTGAAGAAATAGGGAATATAAGGAGTTAAGGAATGCACAAGACTATTTCTTCCTGCATAACAGGACTGTCTAATGATGGAAAAGTCAATGCAAAAAAGCAGTCAAAAACCCTGATGTTAGTAACTTTGGGTAAGTCAAAAAGCACGCTAAGTATGCCAGGACTTTTAAAATGCAAAGAACAAGACTAACTTTGGTGAAGCACACACTTGTACAAAGCCTGTAAAGAGAAAAAGTCAGCAGTTTAGTAGAAGACAAAAGGTTCAGAGATGACTTACAGGCAATGATAAGAGGATTCAATGTCCAGACATCCGTTTATAATTGTACTTTATGCTCTCTTCAGTCTTTCTCTAAATGATGTCTTTCCTTAAGCACTGTTAAAGGTCATTGTCAATGTCCAGTAAAAATATTTATGGCACTAACTTGACAAGAAGTTATGTTTTATGGAAAAGAGCATGAGGGATGCAGTTATCTCTGATTGCCCGTATTTCCAGCGGCCCCCACCTCAGGAATATCCCAACTTCGGAGTGCAATTAGCAGCTTCCAGAACTGCAGACTCAGGACTTGGGAAAATGATTAGTATCTATGTAGTTAGTCCTACATTTCCAAACATTCTAAGTAACAATAAACATCAAAATCTCCTTTCAAAGACAGCATCTTTTTCTTGCTATTATTTAGAAGAAAAGAGATAGCTAACAAGAGCCTGTTCTTTTAAACACAATCTCATTGCCAGGAAGGCAGCATGTCTGAAATCACTGCTATGGCAAGTATTAAGCCCATCTGACTGAAAAGCAGAAGCACAGCTGTGTCCCTAGGGTGCATTGTCAGACGTTTTGATTTTCAAAGAACCAACAGAGCTAAGATACATGTAACCCTTTTTTGCTACAGCTCATCTTAGTGCTCCAGCCCTCTGCACAACTCCTCTCTCTTGCTAGGCGATTAGAATGGTCCTGAGCTTTTCAAAGCAAAGCTACAAACCCTTCTACCTTTATGTCCTGATTGCACAAGGCTCACAGGCAAATTCTTCTAAGGAGGTTAAACTGCAGTGATCTCCTTCAAAGTCATGGTGCAGGATTCAAACCCAGCCTCCTGCAGGGAAGGCCAAGGGAAGAAAGCAGGATAGACAATATGTTAAAATGATACAGTCCACACAACAAATACTTCTGCCATCTCACACTTATAATAACCATGTCTATTTTCAGCATCGATCTTTGTGCTTTCCATATATTATTTCATTAGATGTTTAAAAGGAGCCAGTCAGGAATGTGGCTGTTGGCGGCTCAGGAAAAGCATTCAACATTCCTTTATGCTTCTATTTCAACCCTCTCTTCAGTTGTTCCCTAAAGGAGTTCAGATGACAGTCAAGTTATCCCATCTCAAGAAGGAAACAGTTGTGTCTGGACCAGTCTAATTTTGGGTTTCAAACTCGACCTCATCCCTGGGGTACGAGAATCTGCACACACAACACAGCGGCAGGTAAAAATGCTCTCTTCTTAGTCGCATTTCTGTAACCAGAGCTCGGACAGAGGCAAGGCTCCATTATGGGCTTGGAGCACTTGAGCTTACTGCTCATTCCTTTCCATTGGTCCCCAGGAAGTATAGCTTTATTTTAAATTTTTTTCACCTTTGAAACATTGAATTGAAATGGAATTCAGATTTAAGGTGACATCAGAATGAAATAGGCCTTACCTGCTTTGATTTGATGTCAGAAAGAGCAGTGTCTTCTTTTTTATCCTGTATTCCAGGCATCAGCACTTGCATTTGGACTTGAAAAACACCAGTGAGCTTTATGCTGGCTTCAAGCATTTGTGCCTGCTGTCATGTAGCACTGGGCCAGAGGCTCTGGACAGATTTCATCATGCCATCCCAGGTACCCACAGCTCTCATGGCTTCCTATTGTAGTCTCATACGAGGGAAGGAAGTTTAAATAATTTATTCAAGCTAACAGAATGTTACTATATGGCAGAGGCTGACCGTGAGCCCAGGACCATCTGATTGGAATGTATGTACTCCAGATCACCACTCTAAACTAAAACCATGTTACAAAAAGAAATAGCAACTGAGATTATGCACAAACACTAAGTGAATGGGATAGTGGCTGGTGCTAGAAGAATTAAGATGAAGTGACTCTTGCAGTAGGTAATGAGTCTTCATTAAGAACATCCTAATCCATAATGAAACACAAATGCTGAAAAATAGAAAAATCTGGTGGGACACAGAAACACAAAAGTGGAAAGTTAGCCCAATTTTATCTTTCGGTGGGCCATCTTCAACCTGGCACATTTATATTGGTTCTCAGAGAAGACAATCAGCAAAGCATCGGGGAAAGTTATCGGAACTTTAGACTCCCGTTCTCATCTCTTCTATAAGTACCCTTTTCCCTCCATTGTCCCACAGTGACATTATCTGTGTTTGAAATGCTTGGAGATCTCAGTGTTACATTTCACTTTATTTCTCCAGCCTTCCTCCCTGCAAAAAAAAAAGAAAAGAAAGAAAAGAGGAAAAAAGAATAGAACAAAAGCATGGCCTGTCAAATGAAAGCAAGACACAAAGCCATACGTGAGACTTTTAAAAATTCAGTGATTGTGTCTGATGAGCCAAAACTGATGCTGCAGTGATGCAATGTCGTGACCCTCAAAACCAAAATTCCCACTTTGGTTTAATTGTCGATCTGTGATTATGTTTGCTTAACATTTGACTTTTTAAATGAAGATGTTAGTAAGCTAAGTTAAAGAGTTAAATGAAATGAATCATGCCAAAGTTGTACTACTGTGTATGAATTTGAATACATGGTAGAAGATAATATATGTATAACGTGTGCATTTTTATATCTGATACAATTTCCCTCGAATTCTTCACAGTTATCTTAAGATAGAACATGATAACATAGCCTTTTCATTTTTAGATATATATGAAATATTTGAAGTGTCCCCTGGCAGACATTTGTTTAAAATTTATAGAGCTTTTCCATTCAGTGTTTCTTTGTTATGTTCCTCACGTTGTGTAAGTTATCATCGTATTCTAGCACTAAATACCACTAGGAAATAAATTGAAAGACAGAGATTCTTATATGAAAGCAAAGAATGCAATACTTACACTATCTATTCAGAGCTGCAAGTTTTGTCCTATGAATAATTTATTCATCAAAATTTTTTTATTTTTTAAATTTTTTATTAAAATCGTACATTGAGGGCCAGTTTGTTACTTCAGGAAATTTCTCATAGCGTTTCAGGCCCATGAGGAAAAGTTTTCTTCTCCAGTAACTCTTATTTATCTTGGAGAATAGCCTGATACTAAGGATGCTGAAAATAACAGCATTAAATTATATTGCAGGAACAAATGAACAGATTCAGGTTTTGGTTTTACACTGTGTTTGCATTGTGTATGTTTCTCTGTGGAGCATAGAGTGTCCTAAGCTTAAAGTGTAGCTGATCTGTGTCGATGTGCGACTTCCTTCTTTAAGTGAGACTACAGAGTTCCTGAGTACAGAAATCGAGGCTCTGTGTGATTTGTTCACGTCGACTTGTGGGTAGAGAAGGAGATGACAGTATATTCATCCTTAAAATTTATTTTATTTTTATTAGTGCTTTATTTTTATTAGTGCTTGTAATGCACAATAAATATATTCTTCATGTGGAACTGGTGGCTTCGCAGCACAGCTTGATCCTCTTTACTTCCTTGTTTTCTTCCTTCCTTTCCCTTTCCCTCATCTCCATGTTGCCTTCCTGTCCCCACAAAGTCTATTTCCCTATCAGCTATCATGGATTGTAAAATTGTTTCTCTTTAAATTATTCACACCTTTAGGTTCTCATAGAAGAAAGAACATCTGTGTCTGATTTATTTCACTTAGGTTTATGGTCTCAAGTTATATTCATTTTCCTAGAAATCACTCAAATTCATTCTTCTTTATGACTGAGTAGTACTTTATTGTGTACTGCAGTCCATGTTTTCTTTATCCATTCACTGTTGCTGGGCATATAGGCCACTTCTAACATTTAATTATGAATTGTGCTGTTATAAAGATGATTATTTCATATCACTGTAAATGTTGTCTTTAACTCTTTCAAGAAGATACTCAGAAGAGGTATAGCTGGGTCACATGGAATTTCTAATTTTAGTTTTCTGAGACATCTCCATACTGATTTCTATAGTGGGTTTAGTAGCTTATACTAAAGATGTATTTTAAAGAAGTTAGGTTTGGATTTGTTCTTTAAGGAGAAGGGACTTCCGGGAAGATGGCGACCAGGTGAGCAGCAGAGGGAAATTCTCCCAGAGACAGATCTCTTGCGCGTGGGTGCTGGGTACGCGACTGTGAAATTCCAACTGAACGTGTTGTTCTGCGCTGCCTGAGCATTAGTGGATCGGCTGGATTTCCCGCGGCTAGGAGTGGGTGGACCCCGAGAGCTGGGTGCCCAAGGAGATCGGCGTGGCACGCAGAGGCTCAGCCAAGTCTGCATACCCCTGAGGGCGATCGGGGTGGGACGGACCCTCCCATTTCCCAATCCTGAAGGGCTTGCAGGTGGCTGCGGCCAGGAATTTTTGGCGGTGGCGGAGCAGGGCGGTCTCGGAGACCGCACTCCTCGGGCAGACTGAGTTAAGCCGGGCAGCGGACCTCGGTCCCGCTCAGATACCCGCCCCCGCAGCCAGAGCCATCCTCGGACAGAGAGTGGGTACTGCAGCAGCTGCGGTCGGCGGATCCTGCGAGAATGCAGAGGAGGCGCAGAAGCACCGGAGAGCGGCACATCACGGGCGAGGCACGACATATTAGCAATTTGGGGATCTCCTGCTGCAAGATCCCAGGGTGAGTTGATTGGGTGCCCTGACAAGTTTTCTCAGTTGGGGAGAAACTCCCCCCAGCGAGGGACATCCGAGCAGCACTACTGACTGCACGGACCCGGGACGGAAGAGCTGGCTGGGTGCCACGACCAGTTTTTTGAGTGGGGGAGGAGCTCCACCCAGGGAGGAATGCCTGAGCGACCCCCTGCCAGTATGGTCCCCGAGAAGGTGAGCTGTTTATGCGCGCCAGCCAGGTCTCTGGGTAGTGAGTAGCTCAGCACACAAAGCAGCATATGAGCAGCCTATAGAGTGGAACGGTCAGCAGAAAGCTTAAGGGACATTCTCTTGAAGAGAAGGAGTCATTGGAGCAACCTTTGCAACAGACCTTTGCCTGGTGAACTGCCTGGGTAATTTATTACTCAACACTTTGAATCTGATACCAAAAAATGGGAAGACAGAAGAACAAAACGCAGTCTCAGAACTCAACCCCACCCAGAACAAGTCCTGAATGCAAGGATACAGGGGAACTAGGAAGCCACATACCTGAAAATTCTGAAACGATTGCATCCGAAACACTGAAACAACTCCAACAGGCCATAGAAGAGCTTAAAGCAGAAATAAGCCACATAACTGCAAAAATCTCTCAGACAAAAAATGAACTGAAAACTATAATGGAAGAAATGTTCCGTACACATAGAGAAGAAATAGATAAAAGATTAGAAGAAAGTAGGAAAAAAATTTAAATGTTACAAGAGCAATTTAGGAATGAATTACCAAGAATGAAACAGGTCCAAAGAGATTGCCAGGATTTGAAAGGAAGGATCTCATAATATCATCAAAGACCCAAGAAAAATCAATCCAACAGCTGTAAGATGAGGCAAAATGAAATAATATTCGAGTTATAGGAGTCAGTGAAACAGCAGGAGACCACACAAATGATATAAAAAGAATATTTGCTGAAATAATAACAGAAAAATTTCCAAACAAGGTAAAAGATACTGAAGTACAGTTAATCGAGGCATATAGAACCCCAACGATCCATAATCCAAAGAAAACCACACACAGACATATAATAGTCAAGATCCCAGATATCCAGGAAAGAACACAATATTAAAAGCTACTAGAGAAAAGAAACAGGTCACCTATAAAGGAAAGCCCATCAGAATCACAGCAGACTTCTCAACGGAAACCACGAAATCCAGAAGAGCTTGGAGCGAGATATTACAGATTCTGAGACAAAACAACTTCCAACCCAGACTGATGTATCCTGCAAAACTGTCCTTCAAGTTTGATGGAGAAATAAAATATTTCCATGACAAAGAACAACTGAAGAACTTCATGAGTGCCAAACCAGCATTGTGAAAAGCACTAAAAGATATTCTAGACAGAGAAAAAAGAGACCACAATCCCAAGAACAATGATAGAAACAACTCCCTACACAGAACAAGTAAACATTCAGCAAAAGAAGGAAAACAACATGTAAATTACATGACTAGAATAAGCCAACATATAACCATTATAACCATTAATGTAAATGGCCTCAATTCACCAGTCAAAAGGAAAAGATTGGAAGAGGGGATTAAGGAACACAATCCAACGATATGCTGTATACAGGAAACACATTTTACTCAAAAGGAAATCCACAGGCTGAAAGTTAAAGGAAGGAAAACAACTCTCTATGCAACAGGTCCGCAGAAAAAAGCAGGGATAGCTATTATGATTGCAGACAAGGTAAACTTCATACCAAAAACAATCAAAAGAGATAAAGAAGGCCATTACATACTAGTTAGGGGAAAGCGGCAAGAGGAAGAGATAACAATCCTAAATATTTATGCACCAAACAATGGAGCACCAAACTTTACAACTCTAGTCCTAACAAATGTGAAAAATCAACTAACTAATAACACTATTTTAATGGGGGACCTAAACACCCCTCTGACGCAAAGAGACAGGTCAACTGGACAGAAACTCAGCAAAGAAATACCAGAGCTGAACCGAAGTGTGAACAAATGGACTTAGTAGATGTATACAGAGTGTTCCACCCCACAACATCAGAATACACATTTTTCTCAGCTGCACATGGGTCTTTCTCTAAAATTGACCACATTCTAGCCCATAGAGCTTATCTACCTAAATGCAAAAGAACTGAAGCTATCCCCTGCATATTATCTGATCACAGTGCAATGAAACTGGAAATTAATGACAAAGGGAACTCCAAAAACTGCATAAACACTTGGAAATTAGACAACAACCTCCTGAATAACCAATGGGTCACACAAGAAGTTAAAGAAGAAATTTAAAAATACCTACAAATACATGAAAACGCAAGTACAACCTACCGGAATCTGTGGGATGCAACGAAGGCAGCCCTCAGAGGGAAATTTATAGCAATGAACTCATATATAAAGAAAATAGACAGACAGCAAATAAATAGCCTAATGCTACAACTCAAACTCTTAGAAAAAGAGCAACAAACCAAACCAAAAGCCCAAAGAAGGGAGGAGATTATGAAACTCAGGGCAGAAATTAATGCAATAGAGATGAAGAAAACTCTACAAAAAATAAGTGAATCAAAGAGTTGGTTCTTCGAAAGAATAAATAAAATTGATAAACCCCTAGCCAACTTTATCAAAAAAAAGAAGGGAAAGAACTCAAATTCATGCTATAAGGAATGAAGAGGATGAAATCACAGATCCCACAGAAATCCAAGAGATCATTAATACCTACTTTGAAAATCTTTACTCCCATAGGATAGAAAATTCAGAAGAAATGGACAGATTCCTGGAAACGTACAAATTACTAAAATTGAGTCAGGAAGACTCAAAAATCCTGAACAATCCAATATCAATTAATGAGATTGAAGATGTCATACAAAACTTACCAACTAAGAAAAGCCCAGGCCCTGATGGATTCACAGCAGAATTCTACAAAACATTCAGAGAAGATCTAATACCAACACTCCTCAAACTCTTCAATGAAATCGAAAAGGAAGCCATTCTCCCTAACACATTTCAGGAGGCAAGTATTATACTGATACCAAAACCAGAGAAGGACCCAACAAAGAAAGAGAACTATAGGCCAATCTCTCTAATGAACATAAATGCAAAGATACTCAACAAAATACTTGCAAATAGAATACAGTGAATCATAAGGAAAATTATACACCACGACCAGGTAGGATTTATTCCAGGAATGCAAGGATGGTTCAATATTCTCAAATCAATTAATGTAATACATCATATCAATGCAGCCAAAGACAAAACCACATGATCATCTCAATAGGTGCAGAAAAGGCTTTGGACAAAGTCCAACATGCATTCATGTTAAAGACCTTAGAAAAAATAGGAATAGATGGCCTATACCTCAATCTGATCAAAGCCATCTATGACAAACCAACAGCCAACATCATACTAAATGGACAAAAGCTGAAAACTTTCACTTCAAAGTCAGGAATAAGACAAGGATGTCCATTGTCACCACTCCTATTCAACATAGTCCTGGAAGCATTAGCCAGAGCAATTAGACAAGAGAGAGAAATAAAAGGAATAAGGATAGGAAAGGAAGAAGTTAAACTATGACTATTTGCATATGACATGATACTATACATGGAGGACCCCAAAAACTCCACAAGAAAACTCCTGGAATTAATTGACAAATTCAGCAACGTAGCTGGATACAAAGTCAACACCCAAAAATCAATAGCATTCCTATACACGAACCACAAACAGATTGAGAGAGATACTGAGGAAACCATACCCTTTAAAATAGCAACCAAGAAATTGAAATACTTAGGAATCAATCTAACAAAGAATGTGAAAGATTTATTCAGTGAAAACTACAGTACTCTGAAAAAAAAGATCGAAGAGAATTTCAATAAATGGAAAAACATCCCCTGCTCATGGTTAGGAAGAACCAACCGTTGTGAGAATGGCCATGCTACCAAAACTGTTGTACAGATTCAATGCAATTCCCATTAAACTACCATTAGCATACCTCACAGATCTAGAGAAAATATGCCTTAATTTCATCTGGAACCAGAAGAGACTCAAAATAGCAAAAGCAATCATGGGCAACAAGGACAAGTCAGGTGGAATAACAATCCCTGACCTGAAATTATACTACAAAGCTACTGTAATAAAATCAACCTGGTACTGGCTAAATAACAGACCTGAGGATCAATGGAACAGACTGGAAGATGCAACCACAATGAAAAACACACTCAGCCACCTAATATTTGACAAAGGAGCCAACCAAACTCACTGGAAAATGGATGACCTGTTTAATAAATGGTGCTGGAAAAACTGGCTTGCCTGTTGCCTAAAACTGAAAATAGACCCCAGTCTATCACCATGCACCAAACTCAGGTCAAAATGGATCACAGACCTCAATATTAAAACAGAAACTCTAAATCTATTGGAAGAGAAAGTAGGTAAAAATCTTGAAGACATAGGAGTAGGCAGAGAGTTCATGAACAAAAATGAAACTGCAAGGGAAACACTTCAAAGAATCAATAACTGGACCTCATCCTACTGAAAAGTTTTTGTACATCTAAATAAATCACCAACAAAGTAAAAAGAAAACCCACAAATTGGGAAAAAATCCTAGCTAGCTGTCCCTCAGACAGAGGTCTTCTATCTAGAACATACAAAGAATTAAAAAACATGTACCTATACAAATTCAAAGACCCAATCCAGAAATGGGCATCTGAGATGAATACACACTTCTCAGATAAAGAAATACAAATGGCAAATAAGTGTATGAGAAAATGTTCCACATCCTTAGTCATTCGAGAAATGCAAATAAAAACAACACTGAGATTTCATCTCACCCCAGCAAGACTGGCCAGTATGAAAAAATCATCAAATAACTAATGCTGGCGAGGCTGTGGAGAAATAGGGACTCTATTACACTGCTGGTGGGAATGCAGACTGGTGCAACCACTGTGCAGAGCAGTTTGGAGATTCCTCAGCAAACTAGGTCTAGAGGTTCCATTCAAACCAGCTATTCCCCTTCTGGGTATTTTCCCAGATAATCTGAAAGCATCATATCACTGATATTTATGCACCCATGTTTATAGCAGCACAATTTGTAATCGCTAAATTGTGGAAGCAACCCAAATATCCATCCACAGAAGACTGGATTAAAAAACTGGCATTTTTATACAATGGAATATTATTCAGCTCTAAAGAGGGACAGATATGGAGGCTTTGCAGGCAAATGGTCAAAATTAGACAACATACTCATAAGTGAAATAAATCAGAGGTACATGTGCAGGCAACGTATTGTGTCACTGTTGTAAGAACCTGGGGGTGGGAACATAAACTAAGAGTTATGAAGGAAATCTGTTCAAAAGTAAAGAACAGAGGGGACGAGGGAAAGGAGCAAAGAATGAGGTAAAAGTTTATGTATGTATGCATGTAAGTATCTATGTATATACATGTATGCGGGATGGCTTGCATAGTTCTACTATTGACTTATGTCATTGAATGGTAGGGAATAGTTGATGACTGAATTTTTGATCAATCTTGTATGTCTTTATGTGTTCTCCGGTGCATACATTTTGAAGATATCAATATGAAATGCAACAACTATTGTTGGTTTTCTGTTCCTTTGTCTATAATTCAATTATGATTATAAGTTTATTGAGCGATTTTGTGTCTCTTTGTTAATGCTTTTCATTATTTTTTCTCTTCCTTTTTCTGTTGTAGTTGATGTAGTTCTTTTTGCTTTCACACTATAAAAAGAAGTTGTATTACTGACTTAGGTCACTTTATTGTAAGGAATAGTACATGATTAACTGTATGATCAATTTTGCATGTCTATGCCTATTTTCCTGAATATACAATTAGAAATTATCAATATGTAATGCAAGAACCATTGATGATTCCCTGTCACCCTATCTGTAACTCAGATTCGATTGTACTATTCTTATGCTACTTTGTGTATGTTTATTAATATCTGTTTGTTTTTTTTATTATACTTTTAAAATTAAAAAAAAGGAGAAGGCATTTCATTAGACAAAATCTTTCCAAAGAATCTAATTATATATAAAATCTATTAAAAAGAATAACTTTGAGTAAAGTCAGGGTGTAGGTCTAAATTCTGGCCCTCTCAGCGTCTCATGGTAGTACTGGAGTGTGAAGCAGGCTATGAGACTCTTAAGGTTTGCCTGAAAACAGTGTGAAAATCTTTGTACATATGAAGATTGTATACAATTTTAAAAATACCTTCCTAAAATGAAGGAAGTATAGAGTGGTGATTATGCATGGATACTTTTCAATGAGATGGTCCTAGGCTGAAGGTCAACCTCTGCCATAGAGCAGCATAAGAAAAATAATAACAAAGTTGTCTAAATGGTGCTTGGATCAATGAAAAAATAAAAATGTGACCTATAATACATTAAACTATAATATACTACATGTTGATTTAGTTCTGTTTTTAGACAAAATATTACCTTACCTTAGATTATTAGTTTATTAAAAAAACCATATTTGTGTCACAATATTTATGATGGACAACTCTTGTCCTATTTACATGTTATGGAATTTTAAAAATTGTAATCCAACTTTAAGTTGGAGAAGGAACTAAAATTATAATGGAAAGCAATTCTGGATTGATGAGAACACAGAGCAAGTGTGGGCCTTCAAAATTCATGTTTTAAAATATACTGTACTTCTGTCCTTTTAATTTCATTCAGCGAGGGTAAAATTTCCTCTGCTACCAAATTCAAATTTATTAAGCACATTTCTGCTCACTCTCAGGAAATAAAAGATCTTCACTAATAAGAGTTTTGCAAGAAAGAGCTACTACTGCTGGAGAGGATGTGGGGGCCTTTTCTTTTCCTCACTGTGCACCTTTTTCCCCTTTTGCAGTAGAATATTTGAAACAACATATTCATCCTTGGCTGGTATTGTCATGAAATATCTCTGCACTCTGTGGGGCTGGCGGATCTATTAATCTCATTATGCTGTCATGCAAATTCCCTTGCTGGGTCTTTCAATTGCATCTCTGTGTGAAGACGTCTATTCCTCCAGCACTTTGAGCACTTCCAGTCATGGATTTTCACCAATACACTGGGAATAGTTACCTATTTTTCCCCTATTGTCTTCCCATGATTTTCTTAGGCAAGAGGCAAAATGGTGCTAACCCAGCCTTATCTACTACAGTGATGGCCATGACTATCACACCATTTTGTTCCAATGATTTGGGGAGACTTTCTTCTTTGACAAAGCTTCTCCACTCTTATAGTCTTACTTGACCAGTCTTATACGACTAATTCTCAAATTTGAGGTACATGCTTTTCCAGTATAGTCTGCAAATTGCTTGAGATCAGATGGTTCAATGAAATCAACCTCTTGTTAATCAGTGGAAGCAATTCGGATACGCAACTTCATCTCAAAGTTTGAATAGAAGTACAGTATAGCTTGATCTCAAGCAAATCCGTGTCACCAAATCTACTCTCTATTATAAAGTCACCATTGTCATAGGTTAATTTTGAATCCAACTGTACACCTCTTTTTGTGTAGATGTGTTAAAACATTTGACATAGTCTAAAATGATCTATATAATCTTGGAGTTTAAGATAATTAACATTAATTTCAACTTCACCACAACTCTACGAGGTACGTAAAATTAATTTTACAAACAAGGAAAAACTTGAGTTAAGTTTAGGCATTTTTGCTTTTGAATCAAGGCTTTTAATTACTAATTTACACCACTTCAACAATTATGGAAGGCTTCCTAGCAGCATTTTTCCTTCCTTCATTCTATGAATATGTATCAGATACCTTTGATTTAATTTCAGACAGAACCTAGAAACTATATGTCTGGCAATACCCTGTTTTTGTATCTATAGAAAAATTTTATGCTGAAACCATGTTTTGACATTTCCGATTAACACAGAAGACTGCCATGACATGATAGACCCATTTACTGTCTCTGTGCTGCACAGAGAGAAAGTCTGGGTAAGTCAGGTAAAATTTATTTAAATGATTGCTCATGTTTAAACCTTTGAATGGAAAATATCAATTATTTGTGAAATAAAAAGAGAAATGAAAGCCACAAGACAGTGCTTAACCCTAAATATTCAATAAACCACCAAAACCTTAGAAGCCTTAGTGGCTTGGAACAAAACTTTGAATACTTTCCAGGGAAAACTTTTGGTCCAGATACATAGCTCAAAATGATCAAATACATGAAAGTCAGAGATCATGAACAAAGGACAGTTAGATAAATTTTACAAATGTAAATTCAGTGGGTTCTGTTCACCTTCTAAGTGGAAGTTTTCAATGGACGAGGGCCATAGTTTGAAAGATTTGTCTACAAAATATAAATCCTCTAAAGATCAAAGTAAGATATTGCCTCCTTACTAGCATAAAAGAAACTAAATCATATTGAAGTACAACCTAGTGAAGCCATTGGTCATGAAATAAAATAGTAAAGGGAAATGAAATAGTAAAAGTAAATAAAGGAAAATGGTAGATAACATTTGAAAAAATTGCCATTAAATGATAATAATATTCTCTGTATAGCAAAAGATCCAAGAAATGAATACAATTCTAAGTTCTGAATTTCAACAGAAAACAATTTTCACCTTAGAATTGTATCCCCAGTTAAAATATCATTCAATTATTAGGGCAAAATACATATAGTTTGAGGACAGCCCCAAACTGGGAAATTAGTGTCCTCAAACTTTCACTACAGGAACTTGCTAGATAAGACAGAGGAACTGATGAGAGAAAGGGGAAAGGAAGGAAAAGCAAAAAACATGCAAAATATTTAAGATAGTTATACAGCTGGATTCTCTTAGTTCATTGAAAAGAAAGGCTTGTGATAATATTATTTGGACAATATTTTATGCCTATATCTTGCACCTTGAGTAACTACTATGAAGATAACAATATGCAATGTTTTCATTATTGTTACTCTCCTATTAGCTTGATTTGAAACACTGTATTATTATTTCTATTTTTTCTTCTCTTAAAAAATGAATGAAACTTGAAAAGTGCAAGAATAAAGACAAGTGCTAGAACAAAGAAAAGGAAAAATTAATAAATATTTTCGGTTCTTTGACTTTGAAACTATGTATATGGTTGGTCATAAAATGCATATTTTGCCTCTTGTTTTTAAAGTTTATATGAGTCTTCTCATGCTATCTTTGTTGATATGAAATCCATTTCTTTTTACTAAATATTAACTTTTCATCAGTTTTTCTCTGTGAGGCAAGAAAAGCAAATGCATTTCTGAAGTGGCATAAGGAATACCAGCTCAGTGATTGTAGCAAAATGAGCCGACCAGAATGGCTAAAGTTCAAAATGTTAAACTATAGGTAATAGATATATGTACAATATTTTTTATTTTACCACAATTTAATCATTTTAAAATAAAAAAGAAAACATTATTGAGTTTCACATCCAAATAACAGGAAGAGAAGAGAGGAATGGTAGCACCAAGTTAGAGAGAACTGGCAAACAGTGTCTTGTCAAAGCAAAGAAATTTAACACCATCGGCAGTGCCTTCAATCACCTGAATCATTTTACTTCCCCAAACCTCTGTGTAATTATGAGAATATGATGGGATACACTCAAGTTACGACACGTTGTATAGGATGTGGGCAGTACTGGGCAGTACTCTGGACTGCACAGGTAATGAGAAAGCAAGTAAAGACTGAGAAACTACCAGAGATCTGAGCAGCTTGGGGAGATGCAGCAGCTAGTGCAATGTGGTTAACTTAGATCAGATCCTAGAACACAAAAGTTGGCATCATTGATAAAACCAGTGACATCCAAATACTAGTCTGGAGTTTACTCCATAGTAAAGTACCAGGGTCAATTTACTGCTTTTGACAAATGTAATAAAGCAAAGATGCCAACAAGGAAGAAACTGGGTAAGGTATATGGAGGAACCTTTTTATTATTTTTGTAATTATTCTATATATCAAAAATGATTTAAGAAAAACAAGTTTATTAAGAAAAATATTTTTAGATAAATTGTTTTAAACATAGGTAAATAACATCTTATTATGAGAATGTTGAATGACCAATCACAGGTGAAACAAACAGGATGCAAACACAGATAGGAGTCAGATGTGTGAAGTCTTGATAGCATGTTCTTGACCTACTTCTGGGTTCCTGCTCAGTTTCCCTTCCTCTTTCCATTTCCCATTGTTTACCTTTGACAATCTTTTGAGGTATTTCTGGGCTCTTTCTTCTTTTATTTAGCAAGAAGGATCAGGACAAAGTGGATTATACAACCTTGTTTTCCCTGGAAATTGCATTAATTTTGAGGTTCACAGAAAGTTTGGCTACTAAGACCATTCCCCTGTCATGAGGTTCCTAGGGTCCCTCGAGCTCCTCAAGTTCAGCACTCTTCCCGTTGTGATCCAGAGCATACCAGAACCAGCCCCCTTCACTCGGAAAGTTCCTGAGATCAGAAATCATGTGCTCATACAAAGTATTTATGAGCTCTGCTTTTAAGTTTTTTCATTACTTACGAGTGGACTCACTCTATCACAGTACGAAAGGTGGAAAATTGCTCCTAAAGGTCAGTTTGACTATTTTTCTCTCACTTGCAGCCATAGAGATATGTCCTCAATTGCAGTATCGTGGATTTTTTCTGCACTTTCATTGGTATGGCTGAGTGCCTTAATTCTGATTTCTTGTAATTTTATTCAGTGAGTTAATTCATCATGTGTGTATGTTGCAAATGTTTTAACTGAGCTCATGATACTTGAAGGGGAGTGACAATCTCTATTTTGACATTACTTTCTGCATAGTTAGGATAATCAAACATTCAAGAAGAAAGAATAAAAGCACTGTAGGTGGTATAAATGAGCAGGAGAAAGAGCTTCTAAATATGTCTTCCAAATAGAGAACACTTCCCTCCTTCCCCTTCCTTTGTTCCACTCCACCCACGTCCTTCCCCTACTTTTAGTCTGTTCCTAAGCCAGGAAGTAAAAGTCATGAGTGGGAAGGGGTGGGGAGTGTGTATGTGTAACCAACAAGAGAATTTATTCTTTTGATGAATCATAATGATTGTACTATAATCACAGCTTCCCACAGAGAGTCCTGAATTCCTATGCTAGGATTCAACTCCCTCTGCAAATGGGCTAGCTAATTCCTTTACCAGCCTTTCAAGTAAAATGATACAGTCAGAAAAGTAGAGCCATAAAGAGCCTTGTGCTCATCAAACTCTAACTGCTGACTTACAGAAGAGAAATGGAGGACTAGAATGAGATGGAAATCATACATGTTCATGTATTCGTTAGAGGTAAAGTCGAGTTAGGATTTGGATCTTCCAGCTACCATTGCAGTGTTCTTTTTATAATATCAAGTTGTCTTATTTTAGTTGTAGCTATTGAGAGCTATTATGCTTTGACAGGCCTGGAACGGATGAGAGGTTATTTTATTGCAGCTTAATACTCTACAGAAGAAAAAGCAAATGAATGAATGGCTGTCATAGTAACAACTATAACAATCTGAAAGATACACATATACAGTAAAATACATGCCTTAGTTACTATTATGGTTGCTGAGAGAAAACACCTGATCCTCAAAATTAAGGAAGGAAAAGATTATTTAGCTCACAGTTTGTAGAGGTTTCAGTCCACAATTAGCTGGCTCCAAGTCAGAGTGGCAGAGTGGCAGAGAGGAAGTTTATGGCAGAGGAAGAGAGCAGAAGCAACAGGAGCAGAAAGGTGGGAGAGCAAGCCTCTTTTCCTCCCTTGTATTGTTTGCAGGCTACCCGCCATAGGGTGGGTCTAGCACTCACACCATCTCTGTGCCCTCCTCTTGAAAGGGCCTCAGAATGTTTACAAAGTGAGGACCATGGCCCATTCCTGAGCCATGTAATTAGATTTCTAAACTTCTCAAATTAACACGATGAATCAATCGCTACAACATCCTACGGTTTAAACGGCCACTCTAGGGCATGTCCTCTACATCCTAGGATGTAGAACTGCTGAGTCACTTAGTTAAGCTTCTAGACTTCTCAAGTTGACCCAATGTATCAACCACTACAATGCACTTACTAACAATTTGAAACATACATTCAGTTCTTATGATTCCTGATACTGGTACTTTCTGAAATCTCATCTCTATTTCAACTTCATATTTGCATATAATGAGAGAGGCCTTATAGGAGTTGTAGGGACATTGTAATCTTAACATTAAAAATCTCTATATTGGAAGGAGTTAGAGTGATTATGAGCTGAAACCCAAATACTTGAGTGCAGAGAAGACTCCAGTAGTCAGAACAACAGAAAGTTCTCGTTTTTCTGGCCACCATACTAGAACAGGAGGCTTGCTATTCAGGATATACTTTCAAAATATGTTTGAATGGATTTTCCAGTGAATATTTCCAATAATCAAGATATTATATCCAGGTGCACTGGTATTTCCAGCTACTTGTGAAGCAGGAGGATCCAGAGCTTGACGCCAGTATGAACTATACAGAGAGAAACTATGTCCAAAAAAATAAAACAACAAAGCACGTTTTATTCCAGAATTTGTATATTAGACTAAAGGAATTAATCCAACTGTTATCAGATTAATTGGCAACAATAAAGACAGTCATTCCAAGGTTTATTTTTTATCTTAATCACAAACCAGAGGTAACCTGAAACCTGATGTCTAAATAGATGAGAATCTCACCTCTCAATCCCTGAGTAGTACCTGGAAGAGCTATGGTATTGTTAATGGATACACTATCTGCTGTAAAGCTAGGGCAAATAGAAATGTACAAGACTAAACCGTTCTCCTTCATTTCTATAATGATCAGATCATAATCTGGTCAGACTGAATAAAAAGCAATTTTAGTCAAGTGTGGATAAATTAATGTGAACAGAGGCTAAGTTTGATTTTTAGTCAGTGTATGGCTATAGACTTCTTGCTTTCCTATGTGAGGTGAAAGGAGCTTTGGAAAGCAAGGCATTTGAAGTTTGGGAAAAGATTAAATTAAGTTTACACAAAGTGTTGCTAATGAGCAAGTTCTGATGAAAGATATATTTTCAGGGTGATAGAGAAAAACTTCAGACATAAAAATAAATTATTTTTCTGTGCTGTGTGAGTATACAGCTATAGAGGGGTTTGGCAAGCTGTTGAAAAATTTTCTCTTTAGTTTGAAGAGAAAATTCAATAAGGTCACAATAACTATTCAAATCATTTGAGAGGTTATGATGAAACAAGGAGATCAGTTATACTGACAATAGCACAGAAAGGTAGACTTGGGTCAGTGAGGGAAGTTAAATGGGAGAATATTTACATGTGCCAAAGGAAAAAGTTTCAAACAGCTAAAGCTATTCAAAGTTACAATAGCTTTGGGTCATAGTTCATTCTTATCATTGGTGATGTTCAAATGCGGATTCATATCTTAATGAAAGCAGAATAAGGGGGATTCAAATGTTAAATGGATTCGTAACTATAAAGTCCTTAATGAACTCCTACGCACTATGCCACAATGCAGCCTGGTGTAATTCTGTGATGCTCTTAGGGCCAGTGTGATTAGTAAGTACTAGGAATTGAAGAAGATCCTACCTGATCTTTGTGACAGCTAATCCAGAAACAGCAGCTCAGTGTGTCTTTTGATATATTTGCCATGTACTCATGGTAAGTGAATATAACAAATACTTGCTGTGTAAATCACCTTCTTGGTGGGAAACAAAATTCATTCTAGAGAGTTCAAATTAAGAGATTTAGAATGAACAGATGACCATTTACGGAACTACAGGCAACGTTAAGGCAGCCAAAAATAGTCTGAGACTAGCAGTAGCTGGAAAATATTAATTTCTCTGTGTTTGAAGGGACTAATTCAAAGTCAGTGTTCTGGAAGCCAATGAGAGCAAAAAGAGTTGCCCCCCTTTGTGACAGCAGAGGTCACATCTACTACCCTTATGATGCAGGCAAGAAGTAAAGAACTGCTGTACCTTTTCCTCTCACCTTATGAACTCTGTGCCAAGACCAGGCAAAAGGCATCCAGTACAGGGACTGTCACCCCCAGCAGGGCAGGAAGCCTCAGAGGATGAATCCATTTGGGTGTATGGAGAAAACCCAGCCAACCTACTGTACATGGTGCCTGAAGTGTGGCTCTTGCTCTAGTGTGTGTCTCCAGATACCAATAATATGTCTCATTTTGGGTTTTCCAGATCACTTTAATTTTGCTGTTGTTTTGTAAGGTTTTCAAATACAGGTTTTCCGTTGCACCTTTTTTTGTATTTAATGAGCAGTTCATTTCCACACATTGAAATCTTTCCTTATCATTTACTCTATACTGTCTTCCATTTTGTTTTTATAGAAGGTCTTCTTTCTCGATATTTTTCCTTACATTTGTCCCCAAATCCTGCAAATCTGACGACACTGTCTTTACCGATTTTAAATTACTCATGTGAGTTACCTAGTAATTGACAGATAAGATCACTAAACAAATGATACAAAAAGATAATTCCAGCACTCTAGGAGGCTGAGGTAGGAAGATTGCAAATTCAAGCTCAGTCTCAAAATAATAAATAAAAACCAGCTTCAGATGTAGCTCACTGTAAAGTCTCCGGGCTCCAGAGAGAGAAAGAGAGAGAGAGAGAGAGACAGACAGAGAGACAGAGACAGACAGAGACAGAGACAGAGATAGAGAATATGAGAAGATAGACCATAGGTTCACTCTGGGATACCAGCTGTCTAGATCAATGGCATCATTACTATGACATTAGGGAATGTTAATGGCTATAAGAATGTAATTTTGAGATTTGAACATTTATATGAAAGCATATCAAATGTTATGTCTTCAGCCTTTGATGGCAGCATTTACAAATCTGCATTTTCAAAAGAAGTATAAATATATATTCAAGTCTCAAGTCACTGATTTCTAGAGCTGCTTTATGTTGTGAATTAAATGTTTAGTTTTCTCACACTCTGCTTCCCTCTCTTCACTGACCCTCATTTTTTTCTCTTATGTCTTAATTCCCAAGTTCGTTATATAAATATTAGCACATAGTGTTTAGAGTTACAAGGCTTCTATGATACTGTAAAAACCATCAATCATTTAAAATATGATCGCTAGTGAAGATTGGAGAGCGGGAAGTAGAATTGTGTAGAGAAATAAAAGATCACACATTCATGGGTTTTTTTCTCTCAAATTTCAACACATTAAAAATAAATCATAGTTTGCCCAAGAGATCATTTCAGCCAAATCATTCAGGCCTAACTCTGGGAAGAACACATTGAATTACATAGAAAGAATAAAAAAAATATACTTCAAAGATACAGGCATGAGTTAGGTGTTTGAAGGAGGGACATGTATGAAAATCTAAAATGACTTCATGCACCTTGGCAAGAATTGCAGAAAGAGAGATCTAGAGAATTTTTTTCTGTAATACTTGATATGAAACTCTAGAACCCAAAGGCAGCTACAATATTTAAATGATGTTAGAACTCACTCGAAAGCAATAACAGATGCGGCAAGAAAGATTCCTTTAAGGAAACACACACATAAAACACACACACACGTGCACACAAAAGACTAGAGGTAGAAACCATGAAATGAAGGGCCTAATTTTCAGTTACTAAAGCAGGAAATACTGATTTGAAAGTGATGTGCTTGGATCTATGTGGTCTCATGTGTCATGAGACCTTGTGATTGTTTTCTGAAGTGCCCATGAAGAAGAATGGAATTTTCTACCAGCCTTTTTGCTCATGATGTATATTTTCACATCTGCTTTTGCTCTTACCTGAATGTGTCAATAGAAATAATGCATAACAAAATCTCTGGTTAGCGCATAGACTGACAAACCATAGATAATACGGATATTAATGACACCAGTGTCATGGTATTTTTTTGTCTTCTTGCATTATTATAAAGCTGGACTGTTTTTAACACTGTACAGCTAGAAATGCTGGTATGTGATTCTTAAATTAGGAGAAATAAAGAATTAGTTCTATAGTTGCACCGGATTTCTGTGTGGGCTTGCTTTTCAAATGATGAGGGAAAGAGGAAGAAGCCAAGAACAGCACTAAGTACTTGCTGCACTGAGAAAATGAAATTTAATTTCAGGAAAACAAGCCAGTAAGAATTTTCTAAGATGATGTTGCAAGAGAAGAATGTATGTGGAATGCTACCTGGTATCAAACCTGTGTAGATCTCCTTTGAGTGGGTTCATAAACAATAAGTAATGCATGTGTAAAGTACAAGTCCATGAAGCCAGGCAAAGAACGCTGCAGAAACTGAAAGAATAACAATTCCCAAAACTTAACTAGGGCTAGTACATATTCAAGTGTATCCATGTTGGAGAAGCCTACAGGAACACCAAGACATTAATCAAAAACCAAGAAGGTAACACCTTCCTGTACAGTTGAAACGACATTCAAAAGCTCTTAAACTTTTTCCAGATAGAGCTAAAAGGCATCAAGTATATTTGGAAGCAATGCAATTACCATGCAAAATAAAATCTTATGCACTATAAAGAAAATAAGAAAATCCAAATGTTAAACGGTGTAATAGCTATAATTCAGTACCAAATTAAAAAATCTGCAGAGATATAATCAAATAGGAAAATATAACCTATTATCAGGAAAAATTCAGCTGCTAGAAATAGATTCAGAAAGGAGAGAAATAGGTTTGGGGATATAGCTCAGTAGCACAGCACGTGTCTGTCAAGTGCAAGGTCCTGAGTTCAATTCCTGGTACCAAAATAAAGGAGAGTTGTGCAATTCACTGATAAGGGAATGTTAATGTTAAAATAAATATAATTAATATTAAAGAAGCATAGAAACATGACAAGAAGAAATGGAAGCATGACCCAAAATGGCAAGTACTGCTTTTGGTGATCAAAAATATATGTGTGAGAGTAGATATTGCATAAGAAAACATCAATAAATCCAAACATACAGCAAATAGAAATGAAGCTGTGGAAGAAAATGAACAGAAGGGAGAAACTGTGCAGACTCGTGGGGGGGGGGCGGGAATATCAACCAGTCTGACCAAAATGCTGGAATTGTGAAGATGAATGACTGCAATTTTAGGGTTGTATGGGAGATCTAAACCACCTTCAAAGAAACACTAGCAGAATAGACACAGAATTGCAACATGGTAAACCTTAATGAAATTCCTGAGAAATACATGGTAAAGAAAAAAACTGAAAAACTACCTGCAAGAAAGGGAAGCACAGAATTGGCCCAACATCTGTACCAGAAATGCAAGCTGTGAAACATTGGAGCAGCATCCTTAATACGATGAGAAAAAGAAACAAAATGAAAAACTCTCAGCTGAAAATTCCACATTTCGGGCAAATATCCTTCAAAAATGAAGACTTTGAAGGATACTTTGTGAGATACAGAAACTAGGAAAGAATTTGTTGCCAGTGGACACCCTAGCCCACTTATAAATCAGTACAAAGATGTGACTCGGCATTAGGTATCATTTTCTTAGCTTTGTTTTTTAAGACAGAAAAATGCAGTTTTTGAAGATGACAAAAAAGCATCTTGTTGGTCACTAAAAAAAGTGTTAGAATGGGTTTCCAGCAAATGATCTGCAGCATGGGGAGAAAAAACAACATGACGAGCGGCTGGTAAACATTCAAGAAGACCAGAGAACGTTCCAAGCTAAGTTTTTTTCTTTTGTCTGTTGCTCTTCAGTTTAAGACTGAGAGACAAGTGCAGTGGATTGCCAAAGTCTTCTTAACAAATTTCTTCACAACTCTTTAGGCAAGAAGGAGAAATTTATGATGGTGACAATGCACTTGAATATTTTCTTAGCCAATTAAGGATTACAATTTTAAAGTCTTGCTAACAGAAGAAATAAAGAATTTAACAAGACAGGATTCCTTCTCATAAGAATTTTGCATTGCGTTCTTATTTAACTGAAACATAAATACATAACAATTGTATGTATTAGGACTGACCAAACGCAAAGGTACTTCTAGTCTTATGACAGTATTTCTTTATAATAGAAAAAGTTCGTTTATAATTAATTAAAATGAATTTCAGGGGAAAAGCACTGATTATAGAGCACACAAATTTTGCCACTCAGTATTTTAGATTTACCTTTTGTAACTAAATTTTCCAATGGTTTTATGCCTCCTTCAGTTTTCAAGAAAAAAAAATATATATAGTATTTGAAATTGAAAATTTCTAAGTCTTTAAGTTTGAATAAGATCTTTTGTAAATTTTCATAAATAGTCACAAGTTGATTTTGACCATTTAGAAACTCTGAAGTGAAATGGTAAGACTCAGATAATACTGAGAACTGTATTAGCACACCAAATTTATGCAACTCAAAAGACCTTGCTCAAATTTGAAACTTCACTTAGCATTTTATAATAATTTTATGAGATTTTTCTGAAGTGTTTAAAAACTTATAAACTTTAGGTATAGGCAAATCCTTTAATTAAACATGCCACATTCGCTTAGGTACACAGTGGATGGAAAATTAGTAAGTTTTTAAATATTTAAGAAGGAGGAATATAAATTGGTAAGAGAATATTATTAGAGAAGGCAAGATACATAAAGAATAGTCAAACAGAGATTAATTATTTCTCTCCTCCCCCAAGATAGAAGACATAACTACCAAAGATGGTGAAACCTAAGGTGTGACTATTGCTACATTTAAATCTTCCATGTACTGTTTTTACTTCAAGGGTAATTTTTATTTATTTTTAAAGAATATCTATTGGTGAAATATGTTTTTATTTCTTTATTTTAAAAATAAAAGAAGAAAATAGTAACAAACACATCCATTTACAAAATAGCATAAGAACAATACAAACAATACAGAGTTACAGACAAAGTGGTAGGAAATTAACAATAGTTGTTGTATTACCTATTGATATCTTCAAAGTAGTTTCTCAGGAAAACAAATACAGACATGCAATAATAATCAAACAAGTAATCATTAACTGCTTCTTCCAGTAAAGCAATAGAAGATAGTAGTACAACCGTTAGCTATCCTGTATATACATACATACATAAAGGAAAGAAGGGGAAATTATGTATGTATATATTGGTGAAATATAAAAGATGGAAAGTCTGAAATCTGTCCCTCTCTCTCTCTCTCTCTCTCTCTCTCTCTCTCTCTCTCTCTCTCTCTCTCTCTCTCTCACACACACACACACACACATAGTGAATGCCAATATTTTTCAAAGAAGCCTAAAATGCTTGAATATATAGCCAAAATATAAGACCAAGTGAAGTAAGATATTCATTCCAATTTAGAATTCTACAAGTCCTGAAGGTTATATTGCCTCAAAAACTAACATTCAGAGGAAAATATTTAAGTGATATAAATATCCTTATTTGTGTATTTATGACTTAAATAAGCTTCATTTATAAAGCCAAATTTATATACTTATAGATGTATTTATTTTCAGTATTACCTGGACACTCACTAGCATATCATATAAAAATTTGCCTTGGATGTTTTCTTGATTGTACAGTTAGATAACTTTCTTTTTATATCTGATTTCACCTAGCATTTCACTTTAACCTCAAAGTCATAACATTTGAGACCCTAACTAATCATGCATGCATAAGAAAGAGAAGAATCTTGTCTTAGTTCTTTGTGTATAAAACTGAAGTTACTCATTTAAGAAAGAACTTTTGAGTCTATTAAAAGGCCCCAGAAGAAATACCAGCACTCCGAAGTCTCACTGGGGCAGAGGAATAATATGACTATTAACTTGCATAGTTCAATTACCGTCTCTATGTTAGTGATGCTCACGTAGGTATTTCAATCACAGAACTCTCCCCTGAGACTGGGAAAAGAATGTCCCAGTGCCATTTGACATTCGCTGCTCACAGGCAACTACCATTAACTTTACAAAAGCAGAATTTGTTTCCTTTACTAAGCTTCCCTTTCCTCCTGTGTTCTCCACATCTATGAAATCTTCCAAGACCATAATGTGGTTCAGGTGTGGTTAGTAGTGCTACGGCGGGCTGGTGTTGAAAGATGATAAGAGAGATAATGCAGTGTCCCATGAAGAAGTGTGAATGTTGTGGGAAAGCATTGCTTCCAGTGAAAGTTTCTGGAAGGGAGATACTTTACTTGAAGAGAAGGCTAGCTCCCTTCCTCTAATACTTCTCTCCCTCTAATTTATTGATGCTTTCTATTATTGCCTCATTTAAGAAACTGAGGACATCATGATTTTCAGAGCCGTAATAAGACCCCGAGCTCCACTTGCAGTCTTCAGTAGTATTTTTTTTTAATTTCAAACCAAGCGATGTTGTTCTAAAAGTGCTAGTCCAAGTGTTCAGGATCTTGCTTAAAACGTTTCTCTGACCTTTTCTCATTGCTGTACACGTAAGACACAACCTCTGTTATAACTTTATGTATTCTGCAACGTCTGTGGTTTCCTCTATTTTTTTCTCTCATCCTGGATTTATTAGGGAGGCTAACAGGGTAGAAAGTGGAAGAGCCCCAGTGGTTGTGAGCTCCATCAAAGAAGGCAAAGTCCAAAATCACCACCTATGTACTTGGGATCCAGAGGGTGAAAGGTGTGTTACTCTCTAGAAGAGTCACTGACGCAAGTCTCTTTTAGAAAGCCAAAGACTCTCTCTTGGAAGACCAAAAAGAGTCTGCACTAGAAGACTGAAAGAACTGGTGATCAACCTTCCAAGGCCATTGTGAAGACTGGAGTTCTTTTTTTTTTTTTTAAGGAAGCCCTTTCTTCTTTCCCTTTTGATTTCATTTAGGCTACAAGCTTGTTGGTTAGTGTCACCTACATCTATGATGTGTCTTTCTCAGTCCATCTGCTGGGCCACATGTGAAGCATCCACAGTCCACCCATCACGGTACTGATCTGCTAGGCTATTCCTAACCAAGACTCGTTGACTTATGGCAATTGACAATCACACCAGGGTTCTTCCTAAAGGATGATTGCCTAAGCCATGTGATAACAGATGATGGCTATTTTTCTAGTATTAGGAATTCTTAAGTTCTCACAAACATTTAACTTTTGTCTCCAAGTCTTCTCTCCTCACTGATTTTATTGCCCTGACCTACAAGTACACTGATGTTATTGAAAAACGAATCACTTACTTTAATTTGTGACTATTCAAGTTACTCTCCCATATCTTTCTTCTTGTCATTATTGATAGAATAAACTACAACAATTACCCACATTTATTTTATACTCAGTTGTTGCCCAAGAAGAGTCTGATGCTGCCTTTAGCTTGTCAGATGAACCAAGTCTCAAATATCAGCAAACTGATAGGAAGGCAGTGACAATCACAGTGATTTTGAATGCTCAGAAAGAAGGTTGAGGTGGTTGTAAGTTATTCTTGCACCAAAACTGCAGAGAAGACGCTGCAAGAAAACTGGTCTGATAAGACAACAGGCAGAAAAATATGGCAAAAGCATTCAGTAAGTAAGAGTAGACATGTATTTAACTTCCAGTGATCTTACAGGACTCTTTGCCTTGCCACCTCCCACCCCCAAGCTAATTCCTTAGACAGCTCTTCCAGCATGTCTGAATAGACTCTTGGGAACCAAAGACCTATAACAGATACCAAGAACATTAGTACGCTGATTCATCTCACCACAGTCAGGAATGCGAAGGCCTTATTCTCTGCCAGGAAGCCTCTACTGTGCCATCCTTAACTAGGGACTGCCAGCTCCTCTCAATGTCATTATAAATATGTAGTGATTTATTAGTCAGCTTTCCCATTTCTGCGGCATAATTTCTGACACCTGGAACTTAAGTAAAAAGTTTAACTTATCTCACATTTCAGAAAATTTAGCCAATGGTGAACAGACACCAAGGCAAGAGCATCATGGTAGAAGGGCATAGCGGAGGAAAAATGATTATTCCATGGTGGCTGAGAATCATAGCAAGGGACCAGCACCAAAGAGAAAGGAGTGAGGGACCAGACAGGCCCCAAGGCCACACCTTCAAACTCCACCTAGACACATCAGTAAGTGTGCTCCACCAATTCCTCAGATGGATCCCAAACCAATCAATTTGACACACTAACTCCTACGAGTTGTACAGCCAGAGTCCCTCTTTTGGAGCGCTACTCCTTGTGCCTCCAATCTGTTATATGCTCAGCTGATTACCTGCCCATAAATTTCCCTGATATGACTTGGTGAATATATTGTTATTATTACATCTTTCTGTATTTCTTGAACATTTTATTTTGCTAGGGTTTTAAGGTGAGGATATAAAAGTTCTAGTGGGCTCCCCTGATGATGAAATATCCTCCTGTGGATGACTGAAGGCCACCAAGATAGGTGGTCACCACGTAACCATACAGCCTGTGATCCACAACAACCTTAGAAGGGTCAAGTCACTAGCCATATTGAAATGCCTCATATTTGGAAGGTTGTATTTACAAGCTATTGTATCTATGGATTTTGAAACCATTGAAACCCCAAAGGAAAATGATTATCTTAGTTACATTCTTATTGCAGAGATACAATACCTGACACTTACTATTAAGGGAGGAGAGGTTTTTTTTTGGCTCACAGTTTGCAGAGGTTTCAGTGCATAGTTCGCTGGTTCCAAAACAGCGAAGCATGGCAGAAGAGGTTTGCTCATGTCTTGGCAGGCCGGAAGCAGCATCTATCAAGGGAGGAGAAACAATGTACATATACACTCTTCTAGGCCACAAAAAAAAAAAAAAAAAAGGGACCAAAGCAAGACCAAAATCCAATGGGGCAAACCCTAAATGCCATAGTTCTATGTCTAATATCTGAGGCAGTTTTAGCAAGATGTGATCTCCAAAGGGCTTAGGTGGCTCTACCACCTAAATGGCTACCTCTTACCACCAGTGCCACTAGCAGCAATTCTAGTTCTAAGGGTCTATCTCTTGGCCCACGTTTGCTCACTCTTTGAAGCTCTACTCAGATAATCTACATTCCTGGTATCTCCAAACATCTAGGGCCTTTTGGGCACTTTCGGGTTCACAATTACAGCTTCACATACTCCCTCTCAAGAGTATATTGCCTGGGCTCCCAAGGCTTCTTCTGAAATATAAGTGAAATCCTTCATGACCCCACAACTCACGCATTCTGCATGCTTCTAAAACCAGTACCATGTATATAATGCAAAGGTCTGTCACCAGCTAGAGCAGTAACCATCACTCTTGGCTGTTGGGATTGAGTGCCTAGACTGTTGAGTGCTATGAACACAATCCTAAGGAACAAGCTCTCTAGGTCACCACTGCTCTGGAACATGGTGCCCTGGAGAGCTCATCTCAAAGCAAATTCTTTAGCCTTTGTGATTTTGATGTTGAGAAAGTTAGAATCACTCTGGTTCTTGTGATGCCCTCAGGTTATCTTTTCTACTTCCTGTTCCAAATTACTTGGATTTTTAATGCTAACTTTTTCAGCAACCAAGTTCTCTTCTGCTCCATCCTGGCAGGAGACAATTGTATTGGAGCTTTCTCTCTGGCCAAACTCAAAACTATTGAAATCATTCTACTGAGCCATCTGCTCTTTATTCTCAAGGTAGAGCTGGCTAAAAGCCCCCAACAGTAGCCATACCACTACCTTAACATCAGACTGTTTTGACATTGCTTCTGCCAGATTAATTAGTCCATTGCGCTCAATCTCAGTTCCCAAAATGTCTTTGAATATGAGCAAAATGCAGACAAATTTTTTGCCAGAGCACAACACACATGGCCTGGAACTCAACTGCCAATGGAATCCTTGTTCTCAACAGAAATGTGGTGAGCCTGGACTTTACTGGCTGCATTTCTTTCACCATTTTGGTCTTCTGAGCTCTAACCAGAAACTCCCATTAAGTTTGGTTTATAGAACTCTAGGGTTACTTCTCCAGCAAGTATCTCTAAACCTTTCCAAACTTGTCTCATAATCCAGTTCCCAAAGAGAGAGAGATCTCCTTGCTTATTATGCCTCCAGTGATCCACCTCTTCCCACCAACCTTCACCTCCCAACATTATACCCAGTTGTAATCCCATCAGTGGGTTTGTCCGGAAGCATGTGGCCACAATCCAGTTACCTCTTATGAGCAGTTAGGGCTTTTGAGCCACATCTAGATACAATCTGTAAGGAAGATCATTTGGAAACTCCAGAATAGTAGATCAATCTTAAAGTAAAAAAAAAAAAAAAAAAAAAAAATGAACAAAGTTACCAGCAGCTGGGAGAAGAGGCTGCCTCCCATGGTCGTCAGGTAAATCCAGCAGTAAGACATATGCAGAATAAGTACCTATGCACAAAGATTCTTGCTCTATGGCTATTGCATTTATAGGTCAAAATGTTACATAGGAAATCAGAGAAGGTTATGGTCTCTGCGAAAAGAACGGATTTAAGGAGATATTGGGATAAATCAGCAAAAGTCTGATAAAGTCTGGGGCCAGATCCTCATCCCAAGTTGTACTTCCAAATCCCCACCAAAGGGTAATGAGGAGGCTTATATAAGACCTTATTATATTTTTATGTTTCTAAAGATGTTGCTGGCTCTTTTGTCTGAATTGCCTTGCTGTTCTTTTGTTAGACTGTGTAATTGATTTGGACTTTCCAAGTTCTTTAAATCTAGCTCTAGTGAGAGCACAGGGTAGTTGGATGAAATCATTATGACCCCTGCTGCTGGTTCTTTTTACATTTGACCAGGGACATTGCTAAGAAATGCCTATAATCCTAAAACGTACCATGGCCATGAAACAATGCTGCTTTCCAGTAGTACAGAAATGAATTACTTTTCATAGAAGAGACTCAAAGCCTGCAGAGATGTTTTACATCATGATTTCCCAGTTTTAACAACCTTATCAGACAAGAAAAAAAAATAATAGCGCTATTTACTACATTCCTGTGGACTGTCAAAACGATTCAGAGAGGTAACTACTCTTGTATCCATAATGGAAAATATACCAATGATTCATGAAATGTTTAAACAAACATGTCTGCTGCTGCTGACACTTGGTATGCAACCTTGTGCCAGCTGTTTGTTCTCCTAGCCTTCCACAGGAAGAGTAGGGTAAGTTTATCTTCACATAGAAAGGAATGTGGTATAGAGTTTGTGATACATCATTAGTAGGTGGGGAAAACCCTAGAAGAATATGAATTGTTTATTGCAGTCTGAACATTAAACCTTTAAAAAAATTAGTTTGAAATACTTAAGCATACATAAAATATGAAGATTATATATTAAATCATCATGTATATACATCAATACACATTTTTAGTATCAACATTTATCAACATCCCACATTTTTGTTTCATTTATACTGCCCACATTTTTCTCCCAGCGGGATCCTGAAAATTTCCAGATGAATATTCATGATATTTTAGAGTGGCTCCACCAAGGAAATAGCTTGCATTGCTCTGAGTGTCATGTAAACACAGCCAACAAATGATAGATGGGCACATGGATGAAAACCAAAGGCTGTCTTGAGAAGATATGGGTATCAGCCCATTGAGACATTCCCCAGCCTGTGATGGGAAATTGTTTTTAAAGACCTGGACCAAAATAAGAGTGGTTCAGCACCTGCTTTGCTTCTTTAGAGAGTGAAAGCAGGGGCTGGGGATATAGCTCAGTGGAGTAAGCGCCTGCCTAGCAAGCGCAGGGTCCTGAGTTCGATCCCCAGTACCGCCCCCCAAAAAAAAAAAATAGATAGTGAAAGCAGGGATTACCTGCTTGGGAATTTTATTTGAGCCAAACTGCCAGAAAGTGGTCAAGTTCAAATGGGACCTAAGCAATAAGAACTCTTGAAGTATTTGAAGGTATTACTAGCAGAAGCCAAAGTGTTTATTATTTAGAGTCCATGCTGTAATTATTGTCTATGCATTGTTATAAAGATGACATGGCCCTGAAGTTTTTAATATTCACTGGACCTCGGAATTCTTAAATGGAAGACATTTGCCCATTTCTGATCAATATAAGAATTTGACCTATAGTTTATAACTGTCCAGAAATCATATCATCTTTTTAATCAGCAAGTCTTGATTTCTGGACTTAACATGTTAATCTTCCAGTGGATATCTGTGAATCAAAGTCCATATGTTCAACTGAAATTTTCAAAAATCTTTATAGAAAATGGCTTTATATTAAGAAAAAGCCTGGACTTGCTTTAGTGTTATAATTTTATTGTATTATAATGACACAAAAACGTCTCTATCCTCACACTACCAGGATGAGTTTCTTCCTGAATCTGACTATGACCACGACTGAACAAATCCTTGGTTTGATAATCAAAACTTTCAGAGTCACGTTCATCTATTGATGTCCTCTCCCACATTCATCTATTGATGTCCTCCAGTCCAATTTTATAGTAGAGGGAGACAGAGACTTTTAAAGATAATTGGGCTGAGAAGAGATCATGAAGGTGGGGCCCTCTTGATGACTTACTGCTCATGTCAGAAGAGACTCAAGATAGCTTCTCTTCCTCCATTTGAAAACATGGGGGGGCTGGGGGTATAGCTCAGTGGCATAAGCGCTTGCCTGGCAAGCGCAAGGTCCTGAGTTCGATCCCCGGTACCGGAAAAAAAAAAAAAAAAGAAAAGAAAACATGGGAAGAAGGAACACCAGAGACCCCTCATCAGCATCTCCCCTCCTGATACCCTGATCTTAGACTTCTAGCATCCATGACTATGGGAAAATATTCCTGCTATTTAAGCCCTGCAAGCTTTGGTATTTTGTTATTGCAGTCCATGCTGACTAATATGCTTGACTTTTTTCACGTGCCACGCTAGAGAGCTCCCATGAGATAATCTACTTCTCTTCCTACTACTTTATCTGCAAGGAAAACCTCCCTCACATTATATTACATTGGGTTTTCTAAGCCCAGCTCAACTGTTACCTCATACTCTCTGCTACGACTCCTAATAGAATCATATATATTTCTTCTCTAACTCATTCTTCACTCTATGGTCCTCAATTATAATCATGACAGGCTTTTAGCAATCACATGCCAGGAAATTAATTGTATAAGAAAAGAAGCATCAAGTGGAAACTCCTGGCTTCAGGGAAACCATGATTCAGCAGCAGAGAGGGGCATTTATCTGCTTTGTCCATAAATGGCTCAGGCTCTTCTATGGATATGTCTTGGGTACCATGAGAAAGAGGAAGACATATGGCTTCCACCATTGACTTTACCAAAAAAAAAAAGGCTTCAGGAAGAAGTGATGCCCGAACTCAGAGAGGGAGAATGTATAGAGTTTCAATGTAGCCACATCTTGGTTGGAAACCTAGGAATTTAATGTAGGTTTATATGCACAGTGTCTGAAGACTTGCACACCCTTAAAAACCTTACCCTTGAATTCAAAGAGTACCACTGGTCTGTAACCTGTAGTTTACGTAGGACGATAATGAGGTTTGTAAGCAACCCATGGGTTCTCATTTTTGCTCTTCAGTGAAAAAGCACACATTTATAGGGTCATCAGGTGGAGCTCAAGAAAAAAAGGAAGAACTTTCACCGCATGAACAGCAACTTTTAACCAAATAATCTGTTCAGAAGAACACCAGCTTTCACAACTTATTTAGAAAGAGGGAAAGTGGAATACAGAGATTTGTTAACGTGCGTGGGTCCAGGGTGTAGAGCTGGGTCTGCTGTGTGCGTTTGCCAAGTTCACGCACTTCACACACAGGGTGTAAGGAGGTGTGTTTTCCACTTATAGTCTGACTTCTTCACTCGTGGTTCATACCTAAAATGGGCTCAAACCTCAGTCCTATTGAAACCACCTCATCAAAGTGCTCATCACTTTCGATATCTGAAGTAACTCAGAGTCTTCGCTTGGTGTCCCTAGGGTTGGGCTCCAGGATTTTCTGCACATGCCGAAAGCAACAGATCCTCAAAATGCATAGCATTTGCATGTAATGGGCATGCATTCTCCCATACACATTACTTCATACCTAGGTTACTGAAGACATCTATTCCAGTTAAAATGTGACAGTTGCCATGTTGATTGTTTAGGGAACAATGATAAGAATAAAACTGTACATGTTCAGCACAGATGCCATCTTTTCAAATGCATTCTGCTGAGGTGGGCTGAATCCATGAATATAGAGTCCGTGGACCTAAAGGACTAACTGTACGTAACTTTACAGCAATCCTCCCCCACTACACTCACTTTACTATACTCCCAATGGTCTATTTTTTCATTGTACTTTTCACAGAATCCACTCTTCAGATTTCTTTGGGGTTGATTCTTCCCCAGAGTTCTGTTTTCAGTTATTTTCTGTTATCATTTTTAATGTTCTGGGTGATGAATAGAATCCTGGAATAGAATTCTCTTTCCTTGCTTTTGTAAACACTAATAGATCGATCACAGTGTGTGTTTTGGTCTCTAGGTTTACGTATTTACGTCTACTTCACTGGTTAAACATTCAAATTCAATACATTGGAAATAGAATTCCAGAGATATTACATACACTTAGTTTCACCTCCACTTAGTTTGTCAAGTCTAAGAAGTCGAAGTCCTTCTGTGTTCTGTAATGCCTTTAGCATCATTATGCCCTTTTCCTTCTCAAAGGGTCCTCAGCTTATAACAGAGGTCTCAACTTGCTCTATCCCCTGAACTAACCAACCTGCCTACCAAGCCTACTTCTTCTCTAAACTGTTCTTGCAAATGTGGCCTTAAGTTGCCTCTTTGCTTTTTAAAAATTCTAATAATGAATATTTCTAAAACATTTTCATGGTTTCCCATTGTATTCACACCAATGTCCCACTTCTTTAGCATTACCTCAAAATTTGGCTATGGACCCTATTCTCCAGGTGACTAGCACTACTTCTGGATTCTCTGGCTCTTCCTTGCTACGCACTGATGTTACCATCTTGACTGGTCTGGGAAGTCCCTTACCTAACTAACCTTCATTTATGTTTAAAACTTTCATTATCTACCTTTTAGAGTCCTCCTAATACACATCACCAAACCTTATTAGGGTGCCTATATTTCATGTTTTCCCAAAGTAGTTCTACTCTCCACTTTCTGGTTAACAGTACTGCACTTGGACAAAAGATTTTCTATTTTAACCCTGTACAATATCTCTTTAATACTGACATTCTGTATTCCTTTTCTCTCTCCTCTAACCTCCAGCAGTGTCTGCCACAAATGTCTTCTTAGTAAGTTTGTCCATGTTTTACAAGAAGCTTTATCCTTTATTACAATGTTGCAAAATAAGTATCTTCCTGTATCAGAGATTCCTCATTTATCATATAAGGGATGAAATAATATCTACCTCACAGAGTTATGATTATTACATGTGATGTTGTACTGCACAGATTTTATAACTGTGCAAAGCTCTTCTTTTTTAAGAATTTCCAATCAGGGCTCAGTCCTTGGTTATAGTCCTTAGCCAATAAAGGTATGGTTACAGTTCTCAAATATGTTTGGATTTCATAAAATTCGCATAGCTATGAGAAACAGATCTAGCTATAACTTTCATATTCTGAAACATTAGTAAAAACAGAAGGTGCTTAAGTGGGCCATTATGTTTGAAAATAGAAATGCAAAAGAAAAGAGTGACACATTAACCTTCTGATGTTAATGCCCCAGCAAGGATGTTATTCATATATATGGATTCATGATTTGGAGTCTTTCCTCTGTACATAAGTAGTAAAAAATCACAAACCTAAGGGACAGCTTTCCCTAACTCCTTCTGTACGTTCATCCCTCTGTTTTTCTTCTGTTCATGAAGCCCTTCAGTGGAAAATAGAGCAAATATGCTGTATTTGAAAGCTTCCTCTGCAGGATGACTCAGTGTTCTGGCTGTTGTTCATTCTATTTCTTCAGCTTAAGGAGCCAAGGAGGTCAATTTAAAGTTTTCAGGGAGTCAGTGTTCTCACCTCTAGATTTATTGCTTAAATAAATAACAAAAGAGTTAAACGTTTATCCTCCAACTCCTGCTACATTCAGAAAATGACCAAGCAAAACGCACAGTCACCTTTTACACGGTATCGCTACAGAGCTGATATCTTCAAGGTAAAGTGTACTTTCACTATTGATTAAAGCAGATTTCTGTATCCTCAGAGGCAGGGAGTTGTGGCTGAGAACATTAGAGGCCTTTCTGTCTTGTGCATGACCTGCGATTTGTCTAGTCCCCTATGACAACGGAAGATTTAGTCTCAATTCTAAGGGTCAAGCAACTCTGAGCTCCCTGCAGTATTCCGGAAAGAATAGACTTTGACTTATGGTTCTTTTTCCTTTTCCTAGAGAAAAAGATATTTTTTGTTCCAGCAAGAAATTCAGTGATAGAGCCTAGACCAGAACATGTGAAGTAAGATTATATGATGGCACGGGGCATGGGCTTGTGATTCATCTGTCTTTCTGGGTAATTTCGATTACCAGTGTGATACTGAGCAGAACTTTTGAGTGCTCCTTCCTGCGCAAACTGGAAGCACCACTGAGTATTACAAATCTCATTGAACACAATGGAAAGAATTGTCTTCTTTTTTTGTTTTCCTTTCACACGCATACCAAGTAACAGATATCGTAAAACTAATTCTATTATAATCCTATTCACATTTACCTTTGAAGTACTCAACTATTTTGTTAAAAATTACTTCAAAAGAAAATTTTACAATGATAATTGCAGTTGAAAAATGATTGTATTATATATAAGGGGTTACTGTGGAAACAAAGCAAAATAAACGTATTTAATTCCAGGAGTAGGATCTGACAATTGATATTTCTTCACTGAAAAGAGATGCTAGACCGCTTGTTAGAGACTTTAAACATGTCTTTTGATCAATCAGAAATACTGAAATTGGTGTATGAGGAAGCTTTTGCACCGTGTGATATGGTGCTACTTAATGTGTGTCTTGTTACCACTTGCAATGATGTGATACAAGTGTATCTGGGATATCTTCACATTCCAGCCATGTTGCTATTATCCCTCAGGGTCTTGGAATTATAACTGGAACTCTTTGTTATGCTTCGTCTTGTATAAACTTACTTAAGCCAGCTTAAAGAGACATTAAGCAGTTCACAGTAAATATATACATGGGAAATATTTTCTGTTCCCATTCATGTGGCCCCTCTTTAAAGGCTAAAGATGGTGATACAGATACACAGAAAATTTAGGACCATTAAGAAAATATAGGACCAATATGTTTTTTCTCATTGCCTTTTTAAGTTCTGTTTGAGAATTTATTGCTGTGCAGTGTGTACATTGGAATTCTCACCCAGTAAACATTCCTGTACTTGGCCCTCAAGTCAGGAGAAGGGATATTTTCATTTCTTTGAAGTCTAGCATATTCTCACTGTCACTACTCCACGGTAGCTGCCACCATAAATTCTAATACCATGGAGGAACGGAGTAATTTATAAATAACAACATGCCTACGCCCTCCACATATCTAAATCAGTTTCACTGATTATAATCATGAAGTGGATCATGATGATATAGTTTATTGAATGGTGTTCTTTATTAACTACTATTATTTTATTTTCAATGTGTTAAACATACTAGTATGTATTAATATTACTATTTATTAAAATACTATATTGAATCTGACATTGTGTTACACAACTTACCTCACATAACTGTCTCCAA
This sequence comes from Dinomys branickii, assembly GCA_004027595.1. Lineage (NCBI taxonomy): Eukaryota > Metazoa > Chordata > Mammalia > Rodentia > Dinomyidae > Dinomys > Dinomys branickii. The sequence goes on along the minus strand of PVLD010009824.1, from coordinate 19,005 downwards.
TTTTCAGTGTGCAGTATTATGAGTTGTGACAAACATCTGTGTAATCATCGAGTCAGTGAGCATGTGGATTATCCACCATAACCTCCCTTATTCCTCTACCACACAGAGAGTCACTTTTCACTCTTCTGTTGCTATAGTTTTATCTTTCTTAGCACTTTTTGTGAATTGAATCCTATAATATGCAGCAATGTATGTCAGCTTCTTTTATATAGTTTAAAACTAAATAGGTTTTAGCATATGTAAAATCTTTGTTCCTTTCTTATTGTTAAGTAATATTCCACTATATAGTTATATTGTAGTCTCCTGACATATTTACTATTTAATGGACTTGAAGAGTTGGTTTTTTGCCATAAACCCTCATACATAAATCTTGGCATGGCCACATGGCTTTATTTCTTTCTTCATTTTCCCTCTTGCATTTTTATTTAATCTCCCAATTTCTGACTTATATGGGAGTTGTTAAAGCATTTCTCTTTGATGCAATATGGTTATATATAAAGTAATATCTGCTACTTATTTTCTGTTATTCAATCTGTTTTTTGTTCCCTATCCTCTCCTTACATAGAGATATCTTTGGTATTGAGGGTGTTTTTTTTGGAGGGGGGTCACAGTTTTTTAAATTCTTTATTTGTTATGTAAATGCCTTTCTGAGTGGTTGCCTTACAGCTGAACTTAGCAAACATTTTATGTATCAAAACAGATATTTTCAGGTTTGTGAGTCATATCTTCGTTCCAACTACTGAGCTTTGGCTTTGTAGAAATAGAACAATCCTATGCAACAAATAGGCACAAACCCTTTTGCTCACAAGGGGCCAGATTTGGCCGCGGAATATAGCTCAGGGGTACAAGCACCTGCCTGGCAAGATCAAGGTCCCGAGTTCGATTCCTGGTACAAAAAAAAAAAAGAGAGGCCAGATTATTTGGTTGTGGGTTGCAATTCACCCAACTCTGCTGTAAAGTGTACAGTATACATTTTGTTTTACTGATCATGATTTACACTTCAGTACTGTATCACTTCCAAACATAGAGTAAAAACTTTATGTCTTACAGTTACATTCGCCTCCCCATGCTTTGTCAACTGTTGCACTCCTCATTTCCATGTGCGGTAGAAATGCCATTACACTGACCTGTCTTTAACTTCCAATTACCTCTTGGGCAGGCAATTTAAAAATATTAATCCTCATATTTATCAGTTTCGTAGTTCACTTGTTGTTGTATTGATTGTAGATACAAATTAGTTTCAAGTGTCATTTTCTTTCTACCGGAAAGAACTCTGTTAGTACTTTTTCTTCATGAATGACCTGGCCTAGAATTCTCATAGGTTTGTTTGCCTGAAACACTTTCATATGTCACCTTAATAGGAAAAAATTTCCCATGAGCAGAGAATTCCACTCTAACAGTATAAATATTTCCCTTTTTAACACATTGAGCATCATGCTCTATTGTCTTTCAGTGTTCAGTATTTATGAGAATTCTGCTGTGATTTTTATCTACATGTATTTCTTTGTCATTGGTTTTAAAAATTTTGGTTATGGCTGCTCTTACTTTCTAATGTTTTTATTCTGTTGGAGTTTACTGAGTATTTCTGATAACTGAGTTTGTAATTTTGATCCAATTTGGAACATTTTGACAGTTATGTTCGCAACTATCTTAAAGTCCCACACCTTTTTAGCTCACACTCCCAATGCATATGTTAGGCTGTTTGTTCTTAAGCCATCGGTCACTTGAAATCTTTAATTTTTTTTTTTGTTGCTTCACTTACATTACTTCTAATGTCATAATTTCACATTGTGTCACATATAATCTAATGAATTACATACAGTGTATTATTCCACTTTAAATGTTATATTTTCTATCTCAGGACATTCAATATTTCTTTCATGTCTTCAATTTCTCTTCTCAATTCATTCATGTTTCCCTTCACATTGTTGAAGGTAGTTTTAGTTCATCCTATGATAAACCCTTCATCGTTTTCATTATACGTTAATTACACTTGATTGATTTTCCTAGATGTGATTTAACTTTTCTAGTATCTTTGCATGTCTTGGGTTTTATATTACAATTTTTCTAGTTTCTTTGAGTTTTATATTATGAGGTTTATATTACTGAATTATGGATAATTTAAACAGTTATTGAAATATGTTCTTATACACAGTTAGATTATTTGGATGACCAGGGGTATCTTTTCACATCTTGCTTTTATAATTTTCTGTTGTGGATCCTGAACAGCCTTAATTCTAAAGCTAATATAGTCTTCTCCGAGAGCAATAATCTAAGCATTCTGCCAAAGTCCAGGGAGGACAGCGTTTCTCCTCTGTGTTGCTAACACAAATTATCACCACCTCTGTCTGAATTGTGACTTAGTTTGGCCTGTTGTTTTCAGTGTTATTTTTTTTTCTTCTGTTTTTCTTTGGGGAGTTCCGTGGAGATCCAAAGGCCAGAGCAACTGTGGGTCTTACCTTGGGCATTCTGCCTTTCTTAAATCATAGACTTTTTCAACATACTTTGCAATATATACAAAAAGTTGCTTCACATGTCTTAGAAAGTCAGTTATAAAAATGTAGTCATTAAGGTTGCCAGTGTCATTCTATTGTGAAAGGTGACAGGAAATTTCCATGGTGAAAGTTTCTTGGTTTATTAGATGGTGCTGTAGAGAACAAACTAGCCTAGAGCCAGGTAGCTCAGCACCATCAGACATCTGCAAGTTTCTTACATACATTTTTAAAGCTTCGGTGATTTCTTTCCACAAATACTTTTGAAAAGGAAGTCATGGAGGATGCTGTTTTAAAAAGAAGAGAAATTTCTAGGCCATATTGTATCTTTCAAAAATGTTTCTTTCAGTATTTGGGCTCTGTCTAGTTAGAGTATTTAAGCATTATTAATACTCGTTATGACTGCTGTAGCCCGGATTTTACATTTTTCCTTGTGTCTGCTTCTGTGTAAGTTTTGGTAAGTACTCACATTGACTTAAGTTGTTCTTATTTACTTATTTCCTCTTTCTGTTATAATCTCATGGTCATGATTTTAACCCCAAGCTATTAACCCTACTGCCACTATGTATCATCAGCTGTGAAATGATAGAATTTATACTTCTTGGTCCTTGAAGCCAGGCTACTAAGGCTTTAACTAGAGCTCTTTGAAAACAATAGGACATAGAGGTATTTTCCCTGTAGTTTACAGTACCAAATAAAGCCAAGATCAATTTCCCCATGGGAATTTATTGCAGCAATATAGTGACAATACAGAAAATATCTGGACATATTTTAATAAGTGTATTTTATCTATAGTACATTGGAAATGGATTTAAAGGCATTGGTAATTTATAAGGCTACAGAATAATGAACTCATAATTTTATTAGAAAGGCTGCATATGTTAACCTTTCAAATATAATAAAACTCCAGAGTAAATAAGCAGTTATTTTTCAGTTAAATGATCACAAAGTTCCCAAACGCTACCCAGTACTGTAATAGACATTAGTCAGAAAAATAAATCCACATGTCTCGTTTTTTCAATACCAATTATGTTTTCACCAACTTTCTAACCAATGTGATTGTTTCTGGCTAATTTTTCTTGCTGAACATTGAATAAATTTCCTCATTGTGTTTTCTCAATAGAATGGAAAGAGGTCATGTCCTGTACTTAAGACTCAACATGTTTTGTATTTATGATTGAAATTTACATTAAACGTGCTTGCAATAATTTCCTTGGTGAGAGAGAAAATAGTAAAAATATTGGGTTAAGCATTCAAAATTTTGCAGCAGTTATCAATATTTTAACTGTAATCTAAAGTAGCTCCTAGGAAATGAGAAAAACCTCATGTTACAAGTATTTCAAACTGTGACCAGATCATCAACTTGACCCTTTGCAAATATGATCCTCATGGAAAATGTCAACTTCCAGTTATTTAAACATAAAATATTTTTATTTCAACTGCCAGTAACTATATTGTTCATGACATTTAGAAACCAAAGCAAAGGGAGAAAAATAAGAGGAGCAGATCACCGAAACTTACATTATTTAATAAAGCTTGCTGCCTTGAGAGTACAAAAATAATACACATTGTGCTAACTCATTGGCACAAAGTCTGACACACAGTTACAATGACTGAACCACTTCCACTTGGACAAAAAGAAAGTTACATCTATGTCTTAGTTGCTTTTCTCATCACTGAGACAAAATACGCAACACTCAAAATTAAACGAGGATAGGTCTATTTCGGTTTGTTGTAGAAGTTTCAGTTCATAGTCGTCACCTGTCTCCAAGGCAGATGGGTTTGACAGAGGGGCAACACAGAGGAGAAACAGCTCATGGCTGGCAGATGCCAGCAGGAAGTGAGGTAGAAGCCTCTCACTATTATCCCTTCCAAGCTACCCACCTTTTAGATGTGGGGAATTCACAATCAGGATGGGCCTTTCTGTTACCCACATTGAGAACTATGATTAACCAATCAGTGGACTAATTTAGTAATCACACACCCTTCGTCCAACAGCATATTCTTTTTTTATTTAAGAATAAAAAAAGAAAACATATTAACAAACAGACATCCATTTATGAAACAGTGAAAGAACAATACAAACAATACAGAGTTACAAACAAAGTGATGGGAAATTAACAATGGTTGTTGTGTTATGTATTGATATCTTCAAAGTGGTTTCTCAGGAAAACAAATAGAGACATGCCATAATGATTAAACCAGTAATCATTAACTGTTCCTTTCAGTAAAGCAATAGAAGACAATAGTACAACTGTTAGCTACCCTGTATATACACACATACATAATTTCTCCTTGTTTCCCTCTCCTTTCCCACACCCTAGTTGCCCTTTACTTTTGAGCATTTTCCTCTCAATTCACAATGTCTATCCTATCTCCTAGTTTTTATTCACTCTTTCAGGTTCTTACACTAACGAGACAGTACATTACTTACACATCCAGCATCACATTCTTAATCACAGCATCACACACCCTAGGTCCAGCCACTTCTGAAAAGTCCCACATGTGAGCACATGAGGCTTTGAGGGGACATCAAGGTAGAAGCTATAAGAATCTAGGAGGTTTGCCTGAAGTCCACATAATCCAAGTGCTCCCTTGCCTTACAATTCCTGTTTCTTCACTTCAAATAGTGATCGTACCAAGACCCTTGCAAATAACATTAACCTTTGCATGACATATGGGTTGTGAAAATCATGATTGGCCAATGCTATATGGCTCTTAGTTGTTGGCATCTTCTCTTTCATACCTCCTAATCTACAATTTATGGATCACTTATATCCTGGTATGTGCTATTTACCCTACAGTCTTCTCTTTGCCTACATAGCTACGTACTCTCATATATATGTGTGGCCCTTGACAATTTCACTACTAGAATGAGATAAACCAAGCTGAGTGTCTTTACCTATAAATCATCTATCTATATTTATCTGCTTTTTCTGCTATGTTGCAAACTGAAGTATGAGCAATTAGTTTGCTAAACAGAGTTCCTCTGAAATTCCCTGAAAATGATCCAAGGTAACAGACTCTGGGAGAAGGTTTAAAGACATTTTCTGAGTTAATACACACTTGTCACACAAATTTTTGAAAGTATAGAAGTGTTTAAAGATTAAAAATTATTCCTGCTGTCATCATGAAATAGTAAGTATATTTTAATTAAGATTCTCACACATTTTTATTTTCCTTTATTCACTTTCATGAAGCTGCGTGTGCGTGCGCACACACACACACACACACACACATTAATTTGTATTATTCCATGTATGCAGTGCATAATATGTGCATTCCTGGTATGGAGTTGTGCATGCTCATAATACATTCTAATTCCGTTTTTTATCCTTTTCTTTCTCCCCCTCTCTTCTCTCCATCTCTTGCTCCCCTTCCCAGTTGAGAAAGATCCACCTCCCTACTTCCTATTATCTCTTTATTATTTTTTTCTGTATTTAAATTTGGGTTTTTCATTTAAGAGAAATCAGGGAACCTATGTCTCTGATTCATTTCAGTTACTATTTTGGTTTCAAGGTACACTCATTCTTCTTTACAAATGACTCAAATTTATCCTTCTTAATGGCAAAGTAGCATGCCATTTTATATAAATAGCACATTTTCTTTATGCATTCATCTGTTCATGGATGTATAGGCTGCTTCTAAGATTTAGCTATACTAGATTACGCTGTTACAACTCAAATTTGAAGCATTTTAGAAAATATGGTGTTCTGCTATGTAATTAATGTTATGTTAAGTACATTTTCTCATATTAAAATCTAATTGCATTTGTTTTAATATCTCAGGGCTTTATGTAAATCTTTGGGAAAAACCCATAAGAAACCTTTTTTCATAAACTAAGTATGAAATGTTAATTACTACTTATTGAAATTATTTATAAAACATACAAAAGGGAGATTTCAAATTCTAGCAACATGATAGACAACTTGAAAACATTCTCATCATTAAACACCAGAAATGACTTAATAAATGCTATAAAATTTACATTTAAGTTCATCACTGGCCTGACAAGAAAGATGTTCTTTAGAGGCCAAGAATAAAATATAGTACAGTATGGTAAGAGTGTTAAAACTTGGGTGACATGGAAAAGTATTTTGCTCATTCCTGAATAAGGATCTTTTGGTTCTAATAAATAGGGAATATAAAAATATTTTCTCCTTGTATGCAAAAGAATACTAGTAGGAAATCACAAATAAAATTTTAGCCCAGATATGTTGTATGTTAATGAAGAAATATACCCATGTATATTGCATATCTCTATGCAGATAAAAATTGAGTTTCAGAAGAAATAAGAAGCAAGCTTACAAAAGCATGAATAAAAATCTTTCCTGATCATTCATACACAATAGCTATTCTCTCAAGAATTGAGATCTGAAGGTTCTATACTGGTATCATTGTAAGAGCCCTCCAAATAAATTAATTTTTAAAAGGTTGTAGATATAGAAAATCCCTAAGCACTTGCCAGAAACATTTATGCATTTTTTCTCATCTACGCAGGAGATAATAGTATAAGAATTTTGTCAAAATGCTGAAAAAAATAACTGTCTGCATTGATGGTATATGTAGCAAAAGCATCTTCTACAAAGTGGGAAATAAATACACTGGCAGAGAAATGGCACTTACTGTACGGCTTGGGGGGAGCTTACTTCATCTGTCAACTTCTGCATCAGCATCTGTGAAAGAGGGATTTAATAATGTCCGTCTCCTGAGATACTTGTAAAGGTTAATTGAGTTAATATGAATGCAGCATGATTTGATGTATGTTGTAAGTAATAAAAAGCAACATCATATTCTTCCTTACTTTCCACCGATTTGAAGACCATTCATTCTCTGCTGCTCTTTTTTTGTATACCCATTCCCTTCTTGTTTGTTTCTGCTCTATTTCGATGAGGATGGTTCTTCGAGGTATAATTTGTGTGAACCACCACATACCTATTTTCAGTGCCTAGTTTGATAATTCTGGTAATTGTTTACAGTAGTGTAGCCACCATCACACTCAGAATAGAGCATACGCCTCTTGCCTTAAAACCTTTCTTCGTGACTTTTGAGGTCAATATCTGAAGCATATATGGTAACCTAATGATTCAAAATAAATAATAAAACAGAAACAACTTGATTTTAAAAATAGGTAAAGGAAATTAGTAGATATTTCACAAAAACTTTATAAATAAATGGAACAAAGCAAGCCATGGTGGCACAGACTTGAGGTTGATCCAGGAGGATCACCAGTTGAGTCTACCCTAGGAAATTCATTGATTGGTGAGAGCACATCTCATAATAAAATAAAAAATATTGAAAGGGTTGGGGGTGTAGCTCATTGTGAACATTCTGGGTCTGATCCTCAATATTCTAAAAAGGAGTAATTAAAAAAAGGGCCAAGGAATTGAATAGACACTTTTCCAGCCTAGCCAATGGCTACATGGAAATGTGCTCAAAAATTCCTAATTGCAAGGAGATTAAATCAAAATACCAATGACATTACCTCTTACCTGCTGGGATGGTTATCACGAAAAAGATGAAAGGTAAGTAGTGTTAGTGAGGATATTGCAAAAGGGAGCTTCGTATACTGTTGTGAGAAAGTAAACTGATACAGCAATTACAGAATCAACCAAAGTGCTCAGTGGAAGAATGGACAAAGAATCACACACACACACACACACACACACACACATTCATACATATGCAGGAATATTATTCTGCCTTAAAAACACAAGAAAAATGTCCCACAATATAACAACACAGATTAACATGGAGGTCAGTACACTGAGTAAAATAAGCCACACATAGGAAGTGCATTGCAGAACAGAAATGAACTAAAATAGTATTCTATTCTTCTGCATTCTCAGGATAAAAGAAATGACAGCTTCACTATGGTGACTATGTCATTTAACTTGTTTATGGTAAACAATTCATATATATATATGTATACCAAATATCATTGTTGCACATCTAAACTATGCTGTCACTATATGTCAATAAAGGTGAAGAAAACTGATTTTGTCCCAATTGAATTATGCTTCTAACTGCTGAAAATTTGAGACTCTTCCTGATTTGTAAAGAGGGATCAAAATATACCACGTAGGTGTACAAATTACCAATGATGAATGTGGATCACTATGTATATCTAAAATGTACCAATGCACTTAATTTTTTAAAATACCATAAAATTTTTAAAAAGAGACTCAAAATACATATTTTAGACTCCATGTCACATATATAACACTAAATAATATATATATAATTATATACATTATATATGTGTGATATTATATACTATTTATATATCCAGGATTACATTAATATAACAATGCTTTAGTGACTTTTGCTTGAGAATGATTCTTGAAATCAGGCAAAATATCTCATTTAAGCCTTCTGGTTTTCACTTTAGGTTTTGCTGTTTAAGACCCTTTGCTTTTGCTTATGATCATCTTAATTTTTAAAACTCTAAATCTAAAGAAAACTTGCAATAGTGTTACAGAGATTACATACATCATTCATGCAACTTCCTTTAATATTAACATCTTGGATTATAGGAAAATCATTAAAACTCAGAAATTAAAATTGGTGCAATACAGTACTAATAAACTAAACTACACATGTTACTTGAATTTCACAATTTTTTCCATTAATGACCTTGTCCTATTCCAGAATCCGATCTATTGTTCCATATTGGGTTTAATTATGATGTGTCTTTGCTATCATTTATAATTTGAAATTCTTCATGTTCTGTTTCTTTCATTCTCTAGACTCTTGAAGAAAACTTGTGCCTTATTTTATGACTATCCTACTGATGAAGTTGTGATATTTTCTTATGATTTTGTTGCTGTAATTGTTCATAAAAATGATGTGGCCTTTATAGTTAATTATTCCAGAGGCCAAAAGGTGATCATATCTTACTCCTACAGGTCTAATCTTCGATGACTTAAGAAAGTCAATTCTGCTTCTTTCACTGAATGTATGCACTTTTCTTCTTTAAAGTTGCTGAATGTATTGTGAGATATACTATGAGGCTACTCAGATATGCTGTTTCCTCTCAAACTTTTGCCTACTTAATTTTAGAATCTGCCAGCTTACCTTTCCAGCAAAATTATGATGATGGCCTAATGGTGATTTTCTATTTTCCTAATGCCTTCTGCAAGTATTGAATAGACTCTCCCATAAGAAAGAACTCGCCCTTGTCCTCCATTTAAAATATTTAATCATTTATACATGTTTATGTATATGTGTATGTGTATACACACACACACACACACACACACACACAAACACACACACACACATATATATATATATATACATATACATATATTTCTTTGTGTTGGTATGGTTTCTTGCAATAGGCTGTAGTTCTTAAATTTGTCACATTGCAATATCTCCCTTATCTAGTTACATTCCAAATAGTCTCTTTCTAGGTATTTGAATGTGATATGTGTGCACATTACCTTTTAAAAATTATTGACTTAAATCAAAATACCATTAGCATATGTCACAAAACTGGAGAAAACATTCCTAAAATTCATCCAGAACAAAAAGAGACCTAGAATAGCAAAAACAATTCTGGGCAACAAAGGTAGGGCAGGGGGCATCACAATCCCTGACTTGAAATTATACTACAAAGCTACTGTGATAAAGCAGCATGGTGCTGGCAATAAAAAACAGATCCTAGGATCAGAGAAACTGATTAGAAGATGTAGAAACAACTCCGCATATGTTCAGCCACATTATCTTTGACAGAGGTCAAACACCTTTACTAGAATAAGGATAGCCTCTTTAATAAATGGTGTCAGGAAAACTAGTTTTTCATATGCTGAAGTCTGAGACTAGATTCATGTCTCTCACCACGCACTAAACTAAAATTGAAATGGATCAAAGATCTAAAATTAAACAGAAACACAAAATCTGCTGGCAGAGAGGATAGATAGAACTCTTGAAGACGTAGCTGTAGGCAAAGACTTTATGAACAAAACTCTTGCATAGAACCGTCACAAAGAACTAGGATCTCATCTTATTAAAAAGCTTTTGCACAGCAAAGGAATCATCAACAGAGTGAAGAGACAATCCACAAAGTGGGAAAAAATTTTCCAGCTGTTCCTCAGACAAAGGACTACTATCTAGAATATATAAATAACTCAAAAATTTAGACAATCCACAAAGTGGGAAAAATTTTTCCAGCTGTTCCTCAAAGGACTACTATCTAGAATATATAAATAACTCAAAAAATTAGACCCCCAAAATTTAAATATCCAGTCCAAAGATGGGCCCCTAAAATGATAGACACTTCTCAGGTGAAAAGGTAGAAATGGGAAATAAATATATGAAAAAATGTTTCATTTCACTGATCATTTGAGAGATGCAAATTAAAACAATGCTGATTCCATCTCACTCCAGAAAGAATGGCTATTGCCAAGAGAACTTATAACAAATGCTGGCAAGGCTGTGGGGTAAAAGGAACAATTCTGTAGTTTTGGTGGGACTCTAAACTAATGCAACCACTGTGGAAGTCAGAGTCCTCAAAATCCTAGGACTAGAGGTGCCCTTTGACCCAGTCATTCCCCTTCTTAGTATCTTCACAAAAGTATTAAAACCATCAAACCACAGCGACACATGCACACCTATATTTATGGAAGTATAGTGTTTTAATATTAAATCTTGGAAACAACCCAAATGTAGATCAATGGATGAATGAACAAAGAATATGTAGGTTTTTTATATAAAGGGGTACTACTCAGCCATAAAAAAGGATAAATTTGAGACATTTCTAGGTAAATGGATGCACCTTGAGACCACACTCTTAATTTTAAAAAAAATCAAACACCTGTGTATAAATATCACACTGTTTATCTGGTGAAAAACCGAAAGTGTAAATGAGGACCAAAGACCAAACTGTATTCTAGATATTATCAAGTAGGAAGACTATGCTCAAATGTGAAGGGGAACTAGGAGAAGAGAAGAGAAAAAGAAGGAAGGGAAAGAAAAAATGAGATAGGGAGTAAAATAGTGGATACAGTGCTTTTGTAAATAGGGAGGGGAAAAGTAATTGAAGATAAGGTAGGGGAATGGGAAAAAAAGAATTAAACTATATCATACACAGCTACAAACTCCCTATAATGAATGTGATCATTATGTGCTACTTAAATGTACCAAAATTAATTCATAAAAAACTATTGACTTAATATTACTCGAACATCTTGAATCTTTATTTGTGCTTCCATTTCATCCTTGCTTCTTCAAATGTATCTACTTCTTCTATCATGTTCTTTTTCTCTTTTCTTTTCAGGATTTTGATAACCCCATTTTACCATATAATCTTTCTTTACAGCTCATAAACCTTTTATGTTTTGTTTTATTTTCATATTTTTGCATAGGTGTTTCAAAACACTCAGTTCCTCTCATGTTTTGTGTTTGGTGAGTCCCTCTAACCCGAGAGGTGAACCTTCAGGAAGCTTTCTCAGCAAGATCCTTACTTACTTCTGTTAGTGCATTCCAGAGTATGTCATTCAGCTAGGGGTTACCAAGTATACAACTAAGGTCAGTGCACTGGAGATGTCACTCCAGGAAGGACTCTTGGACGGTGGTAGAACTTACCAGGTGGGGCATAGCTGAAGGAAGTTAGGTCAGTGGAGGCTCTTGAATGGTGTTTTTGACCTGAGGCCTTTTCTCCTGCTCTCTTAGCTTTTTGGGCACCAAGAGGTGGATAGGTTTTTCTTTTTGCTTCTGTCACAAGGCCCAGACTTCAAGCAATGGGGCCAAGTGCCCATGAACTGACATCTTTCCTCTTTTTAAATTGATTTTCTCAAGTACTTTGTCACAGTAATGGAAATCTGGCTAGTATACACAACATCTAATTGTTATCCTTCATATTTACCCAAAAGACTTGAAAGCTTAGACACACGTGTGCACACATACACACACACACACACACACACACACACACACACACATACACATAAATTCTTCATAGATGTTTCAAGTAGCTTACTCATAATTACCAAAACCTGGAAGAAACAAAATATCTTTTAATAGGTAAATGGGGGGCTGGAGGTACAGCTCAGTGGGCTAAGTGCTTGCCACTAAGCACTAGGGCCCTGAGTTCGATCCCCGGTCCCGGGGGAAAAAAAAAAAAAGGGGAACCATCGGATGGTTCCTTCTTTAAAAAAAAAAAAATTAATAGGTAAATGGGAAGGTAAACTATGACACCTTCAGATAATTGGGCACTGTTTATTGATAAAAAAGGAGCTAAGCCTTTAAGCCATGAGAAAACAGGAAAGACAAATGTATATGACTAAGTGAAAGAATCCAATCTGAAAAGCCTACATATTGTCTGATTGCAACTATATGACATTCTCTAAGAGGTAAAATATGGAGACAGTAAAGGCATCAGTGGTTGCTAGCAGTTAGCGGGAAGAGAGGATGGTTTAGGGCAGCAGCAATACTTTTTGTGGTACTATTATCATAGGTGTTATGGTTGATATAGTGTGTCAACTTGAGAAGTTCAGAAGGTTTACTAAGTGACTCAGCAGGGGGCCACAGTCCTCACTTTGTAAACATGCTGATCCTGCCCTAGAGAAACGTAGGGAGATGGTGTGAGCTGGTAGCCTGCATACAATATTAGGGAGGAAAAGAAGCTTGCTGTTCTCCCAGTTTTTTTCTGTTGCTTTTGTGGTCTTCCTTGAACTGCTGCCCCTGTGCTATACCTCCCTTCCTCAGAGCCAGCTGATTACAGATTGAAACCTCCACAAACTATGAACTAAATAAATCTTTCCTTCCTTAATTTTGGATCTCGAGTATTTTGTCTCAGCCACGAGAGAAAAGTAACGAAGATAATGGGTCTATGGCATGTTAAATTTGTTTTAAGCCATAGAATGTACAAAACTGAATCCTAATATAAGCTACTAGTTTTGGGAGATATCAGCTGTATAAACTCTGGAAAGGGTTTTGATAATACAGGAGATTTTGCATGTGCAGCAACAGAGAATATTTGGGAAATCTCTATATGTTTTATTCAATTTTGCTGTGAATGTAAAGTTTCTCTGAAAAATACACTCATTAAAGAAAAGGCTGACAGTCACCAAGAAAGATTAAATTTAAACACTAAGCTCCCACTGCTGGTATGAATGGAAAGATCTGTATCCATGGTCAGCAATAGCAAACACTGAGGTGTAATAAACAGTTCCCATGACCCTACAAGTGTGCAGCATGGGGAGCAGAACAAGGCCATAGCCAAAACAAGCTCGCAAGCCAGTGTTACAAAGAAACTGTTGAGATTGGGACATGTTCTTTGTAGTATGGAGAATGAAGGTTCTATGAATCACAATTCAAATGCTGTATGAAACTGCAGAAGATTACACCTGCCTATTCAACCTTCTAGCTCATTCTAGATCTTATGTTCTAGGTGATCAGAAACAATAGCAAAAAGGAAAAATGTCAAAAGATGCCTAGCATCTTTGTATTTCCATATTTTAAATATCTATTTATGGTTGAGAATATCGTGCCACAGTACTTCACAGTTATCATGGATCTACTTGTCAATATTTATGATTCATCTTAGGCTGATAACAAATATTTTCTCTATTTTCCAAAAGATTTATTTTGCTAAAGATGTTATCTTACTAGAGAATTTTTCCCCATTTTTTCCTTCAAAAGTCATAATATCTTCCACCAAAACTGAGTAAATGAAGGGAAAAATCCCCTGGTTTCCTTACACTGATCAAGAAGTATACAACAGTTTATTAAATCAAATAATTAGAAAATTGTAAATGATAGAATAATAAACATTCATTTCTTCAGCACCCAATGATAGTTATTTTTACATGGGAGAGCTTCATCTTGTTCAAATTTCACTAAAAAGGGAGAAAATAGACAAATTTGTAAATAATTCTAATAACTAAAATGTCTTTACAAGGTGTGATTGAAAATACAGTGAGTACTATTGCCAAGGGCTCTGCAGGTAGGTTTGTAAAGGTAGGTTTGTGAAATGATCCTGGTGTGTTCTCACTCTCCTCATTCACCAGCGCTATGTGGATGTTGTCTCTTTCCCAAAGTCAAAATGATCATCAAGGTTTTAATTGATTCAGGACATCACCTACTCACAGCACTGCAACTAAAGGCACCCATAAAACAGGACTTTCATAACTGCTGCAAAAAAACTAGAAAGAATGATGGGACAAGTATATTTGAAACAAGAGGATGTGTATTTTACATTAATAACTCTTTTAAAACTTTAATAGTCACTGTGTCTTTTTAGAAAATTGAAGTATATGTTGGCAGTACATAATGACTACATCAATTGTAGGGAGGTGAATATACCATAGCACATCTCCATTTCCACAGCCTTTGATTTTGCCGGCATCAGATTTATTTGTTTTTTTGTTTTGTTTTGTTTTGTTTTGTTTTTTTGTGGTACTGGGGGTCGAACTCAGGAGCTATATCCCCAGCCCCAGATTTAATTTGTCCTCTAAGTCATTGTACAGTCTTCATATATACAAATTAACAATGAGATTAATAGGCCAAATGCATATAAAACATAAGACCATCATACTAAATCAATGTTTTTGACCACACCTCATATATAAAATTTCATGTTCTCTTTTAAAGCTACATATATTTTAAAATTAACGTTTCCCTTTTCAATCCCATTTCTGTCTACCTATTCTAAGAAGTATTTCTATGAAAATTTCTCATTTCTTAATTTATACTTAATTTTATTATTTTGCTGTATAAGTTTGTACTGATAGTTTTATAGTTTGTATTTACCCACTTTAAATGGGTCATAGACTTAGGCTTTTTTTAATTTTCTTTTTTCAAATTTTTTATTTTAAAGAGGAAAAAAAGCAATAATCTGGAATTTCAAAACAACATAATAGGAGATTAATAATGGCTAATTGTTATGGTTGATACATTGTGTCAACTTGGGGAGTCTAGAGGTTTGGCTGAGTAACTCAGCGGGAAGCCAGGGCGCTTACTTTGTATACATCCTGAGCCTGTGCAAGAGAAGGGCATGCACATTATGTGAGTGCTACATCCCCCCTGGGTGGGGGTAGCCTGTTTATAATGTAAGGGAGGGAAAGGCTGCTTGTAGCCATTCCTGCCTTTTGCTGGTCGTTTTGCTGTGCTCTGCTGCCATGAACATTTGCCCTCTGCCATGTGCCACTCTGCCTCAGAACCAGCCAAGTATGGACTGGAACCTCCACAAACTGTAAGCTAAGTAAACTTTCCTTCCTTCATTTTAGGTATTGGGTATTTTGTCTCAGCAACAAGAAAAATGTAACCAAGACAGAATTTGGTACCAGTGGAGTGGGGTCATTGCTGTTACTATACCTGACCGTATTGTTCAAGAGCCTTTGGAAATGGCTTATGGGAAGAGTTTGGAAAGGTTCACAGATGTCTCCTGAAAGACATGCACTAGAACAGCTTTGGCTGTTCTGTCTGGGAAATTCTGGTCAGAGCTCAGAAGGGCAGAAGCCTGGTAGAAATCCTGCCAGTAAAGACCAGGTTCAGGAGGTTTCTGTTGGGAAAGACTGCATTGGTTGTTGGACTCCAGATAATGTATGTTATGGCTTGGCAGAAAGTTTGTCTGCATTTTGCTCGTGTCCGGATACTTTGCCTAAGACTGAAATTAAGGGTGGCAGTGAACGGGTTAATCTGGCAAAAGAAATTTCAAGGCAGTCAAATGTTGGGGAAGTGGCATGGCTATTGTTGGGGGTTTTTAGCCAAATTTATATTGAGAGTCCAGAGCCAAGAGCACAGCAGGATGATTTAAAATGTTGCGAGTTTGGCCAGAAGGGAAGCCCCAGTAAAGTTGTGGACTGCAGAGATAAGGCTGAGGAGTTCTCTATTGCTGAGAAAGAACAAGAGAATGGAAAAGATGACCTGAGGGCATTGCAAGCAACAAATCTCCACCCTTTGCAGCCTCAAAACTATAAAGGTGAGAGACCTTGCCCTGAGAAGGAAGCGGTAGAGCACCATGTTCCAGAATAGCAGCAGTGGCTGTACCAGGTTCCAGAATGCAGGCGGCATAGAGAATTTGTCCCTTAGAATTGTATTCAGTGTGCCCAGCGATCTAGGCACTTGACCCCTATGGCCAAGAGAGAGAAAAGTTTGGCTACTGCTCCAGGTGGCAGCAGACCTTGGCATCACCCGCGTTGCCCTGGCTTTAGATGCATGGAGAGTGCAAGCATTCTGAGGTTAAAGAGACTTCCACCCAGATTTCAGAAGGCCTTGGAGGCCAGCCAGGCAGTGTGTCCTGAGAGAGCAATGTGTGAGGCTGTGAGTGTGAAACAAAAGGTGTACTGGAGACTTCAGAATTTTAGAAAAGCCTGGACTGTGGATCATCTGAGGAAAGCTGCAAGGGAGCAAAGTGGTCCTAGCAGAGAGGCCATGGGAGTTGTAAACACCAGAAGTGCCGTAGAGGTGGACTCATGCAAGCCCTTTGGAGCTCACAATATACCACAAGTTGCTTCAGAAGCTGGATGTGGAATTACAGGACATAATGTTAGCCCTGCTGGATTTTGGACTTGCTTTGGTCTGAATGCTCTATATTCCCCTGTTGGTGCCTCTTGGAATGGTAATGTTTATTTTGTGCCATTGAATATTTGAAGTGTTTAATTTTCATTTGTATTGGGGGGGCTTGTAACTAAAGAGTTTGCTTTACATCTGGGAGGAGACTTGGGACTTGGACTTTTCAGCAGTGCTGAAACTGTTAGGACATTGGCAACTCTTACAGATGGAGTAAATGCCTTTTGCATAAAGGGATGTATATGAGACTTTAGGGGGCAAATGTTATGGTTCTAATGTAATATAATGTCTTCATATTTGGAAATTGGTTTAAAGAAATGTGTCTGGCTGCCAAGGTAACAAGAGGTGGATTGTTATGGTTGATACACTGTGTGAACTTGGGGAGTCTGGAGGTTTGGCTGAGTGATTCAGCAGGAAGTCAGGGTACTTACTTTTTATACATTCTGAGTCTGTGGAAGAGGAGGGCATGAAGACTGTGTGAGAGCCACACAACCCTTGTGTGGGGGTAGCGTGTTTACAAGGTAAGGAAGAAAAAGAGGCTGCTTGCTGCCATTCCTCCCTTTTGCTGGTTGTTTTTGCTGTGCTCTGCTACCTTAAACATTTGCCCTCTGACATGTGCCACTCTGCCTCAGAACCAGCCAAGCATGGACTGAAACCTCCACAAACTGTAAGCTAAATAAACTTTCGTTCCTTCATTTTGGACGTTGAGTATTTTGCCTCAGCAACAAGAAAAAAGTAACCAAGACACCAATACAGTATGTATTGTTATATCTTCAAAGTAGTTCCCTAGATTACAACATATAGGCCTGCATAATTGATCAAACATTATTAGCACAAACCAACTTTTTAATCAGCTAAAAGAAATCCATAGTAGAACTATGTCATCTAATTTTCTTTTTGTCTTTCTTTTTATCTCTTCCTCCCTCCCTTCCTCTCTCCCTCACACGTTCCTTCCTTTGTTCCTTCCTTCCTTCCTTCCTTCCTTCCTTCCTTCCTTCCTTTTAGTATTAGATACTGAACTCAAGGCCTAGGCAAGCATTCTACATCTCTAGCCCTAGCCTTAATTTCTTTAGGGTTCTAAACCAAAGTAATAAGCTAGGAGGCTTGTGAATAATAGCAACCTAATGTCTAATACTTCGGAAGCCCAAGAAGTTTTTACATAACTGTGCTGTCTTGCAGGTTCTCTCTTTCTTATTCAGAGTTGGTGCTCTGTTTTCTGTGCCTTCCTGTGGTGAAAGGAACATGAAAGCCATCTAGGGCCTCTTTTATAAGAGCACTAACAGCTTATAAAATAACCAGTGATCTAATTATCCACCAATGCTCCCACTCCCTAAGCCCACCACAATGAGGGCAAGATTTCTTTTTCCCACGGATTTTGGGGTAACACCACAGTAAAGTCACTAAAATGAAGAATTTGCACATAATCATTTCTTTATTAAAAGTATGCATTAGTTGGAGTGGCAGCCCCTCATCAGGAGAAACACATGGAGTAGTGCTGGCAGTTTGGACTTGAACCAGAGGCTTGTTGTTGAATTTTGGCTAATGTTCCATCCTTGATAGGTTCCACCAGTCTCTCTGAATTGCAGGATTTCAGAGGAAAACAGAAAATATCTGCTCCATAGTGTTTTGTGAAGATTATAAAGAGCTGTGGTATACAAATTATTTGTGAAACTATAATATGTTTTAATGTCATTTTTGCTATTATTCTATTTACTATTATCTCTTGAACATAAGTAGAACTGTTGTTTCTCAGTGCAAGGAGACTAAATACTTCCTAATTGTTCTAAAAAATTGCTCAAGGATCCGGGGAAGATGGCGACCAGGTGAGCAGCAAGGGAGCGAACCTCCTTAATAAACACCACCAGCTCGAGACAGACTTGGCGAGCGTGAATGCCGGGACCTCGGCTGGGAAGTTTAAACTGGGCGTATTTCTCTGAGATGCCGGGGGAGATGTGGTAGGGCGGACCAGGCTGCCGGGGCGAGACGTGGGAAAGCC